>JAMKCH010004262.1:0-73103 GCA_023653785.1 Ophioderma brevispina
GCACACCAAGATTTAATCGGTAAAGATTGGCCAGTCGTGACAGGCAGCCAGCATTACTTTTGTGGGCAGACCAGCCGATATTGGGTTAAAGTTTCATCAAAATCAGCCTGCGATGCAAGACATGTATGTCTAGAAGCAAGGGCAGGGTTTCAGCCAGAATTGCCTGTCTCACAAGCTTTAGCAGTGGTTCAGCTTCACGGACCACGGCCCGGAGATTCTACTCACGTGGGCTGTATACGGGCAGCTACAACCATGTCTACCGCCGGCAGCACTGCACCAGTACACACTGGGTTAATTGCGAGGCGGTAGCTGCAAGCTAGGGCTAACAAAGTACACAAGTTATGGGTAAACAGTAATGTGGCTACTCTGCTGTACATACAACAAATGGCTACCCTGTAGTTGCCCACTAGGTGGAGAGAAGGTGGGAATGTTGAGTAGACAGTACAGGAGTAGACACACAGCTACCAAAGTAACTACCAAGCGGTTACCACGAAGTCATTTTGAGAGTGGATGAAAAATTCATGAAATTGAGGGCGCTATTACACTCGGGGCTCGTTTAGCAGTTTTGAACGTTTTTTAGGAAAATCATTATGAAATTCCGAATCGCCGCCGCCATATCGAAAACCCCATATTCCCGCACATTGTAATAACAATGCAAAATATATGCCAAAAATATCAAAAAAAAAAATTGGCCATGAGAAATACTGCGCGCGCTATAGAGCCGTGTAAACCACGTAGCCCCCTACTCCACGGACGGTGCAGAAGCCTGCTGTGTGTTACATATCCGTCTATACGGCAAAATACACGGAATCTGGCCGGCGAGTGTGTACGTTCTAGTGGGTAGGTAATTCATGTATACCTCGGGTGCCCCCCCCCCCACCCAGGTTGTAGCTGTTTGGTTGTAACTTACCATGAAAGAAATTGCGATGTGTGTACTAACATGAAATGAAAACCACTGAAGCAAATTTGGGCTACTTCTAGCCAAGGTTCCCAGGTATAGGGTTTTAGGTGGCTGTTACGATCATGTTTTATGGTTATCTGATGTTTTAATCCTCACATGGGAAGGTCACTGTATCCACAAACTTTGATGGATTTTTAATAGAGGTCATGCCACCTTCATGCTAAACTCTGCACATGATCGATCGTGACATTTGGTGGGGACATACGTTACACTTCGCGTAAATCGGAGTTTGCCTTGTTTTAAATATAAACATGGCTCCAAACATATATCACATATCACATGGGACTGCCTAAATTGATAGACTATTGTACTTTAGTTTGGTACTGGCCACAAGATTTTTCCAGTTGAAGGTTTCACATTTAACCTTTTAAAAAATGAATAGTTTTAAAAAATACTAATTGATTTTATTATTTGTGTGTGCACTACAGAAACTGAAGCTGGTGCAGGGGCTTCGAGGGGCCACATCTGATCCACTTGCAGCCCAGCAAGCAGAGAGACCAGCACACAGAGAACAACACAACAGAGGAGCCAAGAAAAGCTCGACGCGAAAAATATAGGCAAGGTATACAAGTGCTCAATTTTACAGAAAACGAATCCTCTTTCTTTAAAAAAAATAACGTTAGTGATATTTGTAATGCTTTCTGTTAACTTGCATGAATAAATTAGTCTTAAAGGTCAAGTATACAGTTACAAAACAGTTATTTTAAAGTTTAGTAAATGCTGGAACTTGTGTCCCTAATGATCTGATCAGGCATTAAAGTCGGCATTAGCTCCATTGAATATGCACAAGAAATTGGGACAGTAGTCGTAATTGAAGGAGTCATTCAACAGAGGAAAGCAGGGGTGTGCTGTTAACCTGACCCATCTAACACCATTTTTTCTGACACCCTTTTTTTCGAAACCACTTTTTTCTGACACACATAGGGACTCTGAAACCCTTCATTAATAAAGTCACAGGTTTTTCCATTAAGGTTTATGAATTCAAAAGGGTGTCAGAAAAAAGTGTGTCCAGCTGAGTCAGGTTAACAAAAACTTACCATTCAAGCATTCTAAAGGTTGCTGTTCTGCTTCATAGCACATTTATTTTGTTTGATCACTAGATATCTCTCAAGAAAAGGTTTTTCCAACATTTTTAGGTGATTTCTGATGTTGCGTTTTTTAATGGTATGAGAAAATTAAGTTTTGTATCGCATGCCCAAAGCTCTGTCTGTTTACGGGGACAGAAAAATTACAAAATTAAGAATATATTCGGATATACAATCAAAATTGTCAGTAAGATTAGGCACCACATACTATACGCCGTACACCTATGTAGGAAGTACAAAGTAAAAGTAATCAATTTAAAACTCCACCACAGTCTTGCCTGGTAATAGTAAGCAGATAGGAATATATGTAAGAATGTGGCATTTTCTTTATAAAAGTATGATGAAACTTGTCACAAGGATTCACAATCAAGTTACTCGATAATTTAAGATATGGAACCACCTCACCGTAAAAATTATCTCAAGGTCAAACTGAGGTCATTTGGGGTGGTCATATAGGGTCATTTACTTTCCGGTGGTAAAATGCAGGCATTTTTCATGCGTTTAATTAGCCTAACTTATTAGTTTGAGTTAATGTAGCTCTGTATATTAATTAATACTGGTTCATGAAAATGGAAATTAAGTACTAAATTAACCACCGTCCCACCAAAGGGGGGGAAGGTTACCCCCCCACCCCCAACGAATTTTGATGCAATGTCGCACAAAAACGCCAAACGAATATGATCTAAGGTTTTTTTTTATGTAATTGTAAGTTCTTCCTTTGTGGTCATTTTAGCGAAAGAAAATGGAGAGATCCTATTGGGGGGTGGTCAGGTGGGTTATCTGTCAATGTTGGAAGGGGGGGGGGGGGGGGGTGTCCCACGTGCCTATAACTTTATTTGTTTGTAAAATGTCAAAAAACTGGTAACTTATGTTACTTCTTATGATTGCTACTTGCAAGCAAATTACTTGACCAATATTTGTATTATTTTTCTTGTTATAGATAATAAAACATAAGTCTACTGTGTAGCCAATCATTGCCAAATTAAATACCAATTTGACTTGCATGAATGTTGCACAAACCCCTTGATTTGGAAGATAGATTTTCAGATACGGGACTCTTCTAAAACTCTTCAGCTTCTACGTCATATTGGTAAAATTTTGATTGTTTGTACTTCATTTGAGAAAGGCAATGTAGTCACACATGTATCACACAAGATTCAAGATGGTGCCCCTTAATTACGAAAAAAATGGTGGTTGGCTCCACCATCGCCCGGGTTGCTATGGGAACCAATGGTTTTTCATTTTGGCTATTCCTGGACCAACCCATTAAGTTATTTTAAACATTTAAAAGTTTGATAAGCATTTCTAGTTTTAATAATTATTTTTATTGTCATATTGCTTATTTATTCAGTTTAAATGAAAACTAGATGGTTTGGAAATAATTATAACAGTACGGGGACTTAAAAATCGCTGTAAGGCTCTGTTTTTAGTTAACCTGCACTCACCTTACTAGAAAGTGAAGCAATGTTTTTTTAATTAGAGTTCTGTCAAGTAACATTAGTTTTTCAATAATGAAAAAAATCTGTAATTTTTGGTTTTTTTTAAAAATACATTCATTTTATTATTTAACTGTATGCTTCCAATGGGGCGCTTTTGGGGGCAAATGTTTTAGGGGTTCATTGGTAAACACTATGTACTAAAAAAGAGTAAACAATAATTGGGGTTGGTTTTCAAACTTTTCCCAAAATCTGACCAGAAATTTGCTTATCTTCTACAAGAAAACAAAAAAAATTGGCCAATTCACATGTAATTGTTGTGGATACAAACCTATTTTAAAAAGGGAACATACCAAAGGGAATTTGCTTAAATTTCCCCCAAATTTTGCCACTTATTTACATTAAAATGGCTATTAATTCACCAAATTAATACCAACTTAGATTTCAAATCCACCCAACCTTATAAAACTGTTTTATTTTACTCAGGATAAACAATTTAGTGTGCTCGGACGAAGGTGTTACCCCTACCCCTAAAAAATTGCTCAAAATTTGACACCTTTATTGGACCAACAGTGAACATAATTAAAAATAAGGTTATATTTCAATCTTTTGCCTGATTCAGGAGTTTTTTATTATCCAAACCCAATGTATTTAGACAGGTTCTATCTCAAAAACATACTTCAATTTCTTAGTAGGTGAGTGAGTGCAGCTAGACCACAATATCAGGGGTGGTCCAGTCCCGGACTACTATACACTATCTACCACCAATTACTATGATTAGATTAACTATACATCTGTAGAAGTTGAAAACTTTTTATTTAAATACAAATGTATTAGTAGTCACTTACATCAACAATAATTATTAAGGAAATGGGAAATCCATTTTTTAGAAGGACAGCAAAATGATATGCTTGTTGCTTGACACAAAAATAATTGTAAGCAAGCAAAGTGGACTCAGGGATGTTAGAGGAAGGCTGAGAGAATTGGCAAAATAAGTTAATATGATGAAATTAGCTAAATGAGACGCGGTTTAGCGTGTCTAGCAAGAAGTACTCCAGTAAGTGAATTGTCATTCAAGGAAAAAAACAACATGCCTTTCGGTTTAGAACTTGAAAAATAGAAACCAAAATCTCAATGCAGAAGCTCCAGATCTCCTCCATAAAAGAGTGACTGGCACGCTTTTCTCGCTTAATATATATATATGTGTCAAGTCGACGATGGCAAACTTGGACGAGTTCTTAAAAATGCGAACCGGCTGCCCCCTCTCTTCAATGAATGGTAGTCTCTGAAGTGGATCCAAAGCAGAATCTAACACAAAAGGCTTGGAAGTCGAGGTCAACTTTCCCAGCCACCAGAAACATCCACCTAATTGTAGATGTTGTTTATCTTAGATGGCGCAGGCTATTGTAAACATGATCAACCAGGCAAAGGATGGCAAAACTGGTATTGAGCCCACGTCAAGTCATATTTGCAATATGTAGGCCGTGCTGATTTTGGTATGGGCTCTTCTCTTATAGTTGTCCAAAACAATGTGGGTTCTCAAATATGATCCAGCCAGGAAATGGGTAACAACGTCTGGCTGCTTCCACTGAAATTCGCAGGGTCTGTTTGTGCATTTGTTTGCTCCAGCAGTGTTTTTGCAGAACCAAGAGATGTTCCATGTCTTGTGGTGCTGGTTCCACAACCACAGGTAGTATCCTGATCTTCTTCCAGATAGCCCCACTTTGCAAAGGAAACCTTCCTTTAGATTGGCCAATTTCGGTCTCAATTGTTGAGGGCACGCCAATGAAGCCCATGAGGAGGAAGTAGTCCAGGTGGGAGATGCTCACCCGGTTCAATACCGATATGATGTAATGGTTTGATGGCAAGTCTTCTTTCCAACAAGACGACGACTTCTCTTGACCTCCTAGAGGGGACTGTTTCAAAGACGGGCTGGGATGTGCTTTAAGACAAACTCTCTTGGATTTTAAAGCGGTTTGGGACGGCCGGGATCTGTACAGACCATAGGGGGTTGCTTCAAATTAGATAATTGGCAGCTACGTTCTTGCATATGCTCGCTACGATAGACGGATGCTGGTGGAGCAATTCCTTGCAGGGATGTATAAGTTTCCATTGGGTTGGACAGGGCATTCCTGTAATAAGCCGGCAGGAGGCCATTTAATGTGAATCAAGGGCTTCTTGGGGGGGGCCCCCATGGGTTGATCTTTCCCATTACAGGGCAGGCATACTCTGGGACATGAGTAGCACGGGCAAGTGCCGTCGATCTTAGGGTATAGGCGAGCACCCCATCTTGTTGCCAGTGAGTTGGTTCAAGATACTATTGCGTGAACATGCTTTACTCTTTGTTCTTCTCGATGGGGTGTAAAGTGAGAGTGCGGGTCCAAGGTAACTCATAGGTGGACAGGGCTTATCAGAGTGCTCCAGGGGCTGTGTTCCAGACCAGGTAAATTTAAGCTGACGTTGCTTCACGGTCTTTGCGTAGGATGGAAAGCACACACATGTTTCTTGGATGGAATTGCACGTAGGTGGGTTTTCCTTAATCAATATAGGAGTGCGTTCATCCAAAAGCTTTGGAGGCGTATCTCATTTAAAACAATTTGACAGTCTGTATCGGGATGATACATTTGAAACAGTCTGAAATCAACAGTAGAATCAAAGGAGAGGTGTGGAGAAAGACGACGAGTGGATCCAACGTCGGCTATATCAAGAAATTGGCAGTCCTTCTTAAGGGTTGATGATGCGAAAACAAAAAACTGAAGCTATTCAAGTTTTAGTTTTTGTTCCCAATCCACAGTAGTTTGCAACTATGACAAACTGAAAACAACCCACGTCATTGTGCTCTGCCCACATTTGTGTATAAATTTTTGATAATGTGAGCCTGAGGAAGCAGATGTACGAATGCTTTACACCGCCCTTGATGCAAGCCAAGGCAAGGCTTCAGAAACTAATGGTGAGAACTGTGGTGATACAGATTGTGGGTACGGGCTTGTGACACCCTACTTCAAATCAAACTGCAAAATAGATGAGGCATGTGGTGAGTTGGGCATATTGGACTGGTCGAAAACTGCGATAATGCAGGCACACAACATTGCCACCAATCTTTTGGGTTCCGAAAAAAGTAATCAGCTTTGGCATTCTTTCACTGCTTTTAACGGGCAGGAGCCTGTGACCAACGTTCTTCTTTGCAGAAGGGAAAAGAAAAAGAAAACAGCATGGAACACTATTGAAAGCTCACAGATGAAAAGCCACCACTGCATTGAATCTCTTTCCATATTCCCCTTCATCACAATTTACGGGCCAACACTCTTGCTATTCTTGAGCATTTCGTCATTGTTCTTGTATGACAGAACAAGTACGCATGATGAAAGGGTTTGGTCAACAATGCTCGCAAATACCTGCTCACTCAAAAATCGGAGCGATGGGAAGGAATTACCACCTACCACCGGGCAGCTAGTCATTCAACACATTTAAAGAGCAAACTACCAAGCAGGATATGTGTGAAGTCAAGTCATTGATCCATTTACCTGAGTTTTGCCTTCAAAGAAGTGAATTGGGTTGGCTTCAAGGAGAGCATGGTTGGGAGCCATTCTGGACACCTCTCCCGGAAGTTATTGAAGCATGCCGAAACCAGTTGCTACAGTGGTCGCGTAAAAGGATGTACCACCCGATGTTTGATTTTAAATGTTGACTGGAATCCCGAAGTGCACAGCTTTATTGCCTTTTTGTGGTGGTGAATTGGAAGACAAGAGGAGGGACAAATAATGAGGACTGTATGTAGACTTAGTTGAAAGCTTTAAAAATGAGATGGATTAAGGGTGCATCTCGTTTAGAGGATTAGTCTTAGTGATTACTGCAGGTGCTTAAGAAATGGCAAGCACAGAGGCTAGAGGTGGATAAGGGTGATTGGATTAACCATAGGATCATTTTTGTGTCAGCCTGCCTTTAGGCTGGAAGACGCATAGGGATCAATTTGTGATGTCTTTGTTTCTGTGTTGATTGTATGTGTGAAAAGGTTAACATTGCAGGTAATATCTGGCCAACTTGATGGATTGTAAACCAAATTGTACAGTAATAGGTTGGACACCTCTTGGATGGGGTCAACGGTTGGATTGAAAGTGTTAAAAATTAACCTCATTGACAAAGTTGAGTTCAATTGGAACACAAACTTGGTTTACGGAGATTACATGCAAACCCTCTTTTGTTTGTTTTTTCTTTGTCCAAAGGGTCACATATCAAAGGTCAAAGGTAATATGAGGGCTATCATTCTACAAAAAAAAACGTGGACAGCAAGGCGAACACAGCGGTCCGAGGGGTACGTGATGTATTTTTATGATAATCAACGCAATTATATGGTAAATTTAGAAATATATCACTTATGTACCGAAGTTTTAAAATGACCTTAATGTAGCATCCTAAAAGTTAAATGATTTGGTCTTCTAACTTAACCACCCGTTTTATTCATAAGAATACTCTTCCAGTTAAATATGTAGTATTTTACACATGTTTTGGCCAAATTGGTAATTCTCATTTCAAATCAAGACTTATTTTGTTTAATATTTAACAAGTGTTTGACCCTATTTGACCCTTTCGTGGGACCATCTAGGTGGTGACCCTGAACTTATTGACCGGTCAGGTGGTTCCATATCTACTTTTTTTTCACGAATAGAATTATCTACCCTCTCTGCCAAATTGGTGGCTTTGATAACAAAATGCACAATTGGTGCCAAATTCTGCTAACTAATATGTAGACTACGACACAGTTTTTTTGTGTGTGTATCAGTGTAAGAGATTTGTTTGGGTTTGGCACAATCATGCGGCTGTCTGTCTCAATTGCACACCAAATAGACTGCGCCTACCCTTAAGAGGTATAAGCATGTTTGGGGTAGTTAAGTGGCAATTAATGCTGTGCAGGCATTCAAATTTAATTTACTTTGTACTTCAAAGGTTGAAAGCAGTATATACTAGGGCCAACGGTTCATAAAAATCTTCGAGTTAAATTAGGAGGATGAGGTTGTGGATCAAGAAATGCCTCTTTAAATAAACCCATACTGCGATCACTTCCACTTACTTTGAAAAATCTGGATCTTTAAAGACACTATCAGTGATTTATCCAAAAGAGTCAAAACATTTGAAATTTGCAGGGAATAGCTTAAAATTGAAGGATAAGCTTGTAGATTTAAATAAGTGGCTTTTTCTAACTGAAGAATTGACAGAAAAGGAAGAAAACTAAAATAACCGATTTTGTCCTTATTAGGTTGCTTCTGGTCCTATCATTTGTAAGGTATGTTTAGATACCTATACCTGTTACAGACATGCAAAAAATCTTATTTTTGATGATTTTTGACAATTTCCCAAGTGTGCCAAGGTGGCACCTGGTAGATTCTTAAACCAGGCATCCAGGTTTATTACTTTCAGCAATAAAATTGCATTAGTACACTACTTCACACCAATACTATGATCTTCAATTAGACTGCCTCCCGACTATAATCCCCCATGACTGCTACATACAGCTGAGGTATTAATCCACCTGGAAGTAGTCACTTAACACATTTATTGGACCCGTGCTAGGCAATTTCCTTGGCCTCGCACACCAAGAATTTTAGTGGTAAAGGTTGGCCTGTTGTTACAGCAGCCAGCACAATTTTGTGGGCAGACCAGACGATATAGGGTTAAAGATTCATTGAAAAACGGTAATGGTTCACACAGCCTGTCGTATGAGCACAGAAAATTAGTTGCTTGGATTATAATTGTTCATTCAGTCATTGCACATGTGTTAGTGGGTTAGAGCTCACTAGCACTCGCTTACAATTTTCAGGAAATTTCACGGGGAAATTTCATCTTTTTGGAGAAAGGTCCAAAAAGGGATGTTTTTGTATGGTTTGAAATAGACACAGCCATGCATGTGCAGACTGTGTAGAAGAATAGCTTTATGACTGATAAAAGTACTTCACAATTTAAGAGTTAAATGAAGGTGTATTAATTTCTCCTGGAATGTTCACACTATCTAAATATCAAAATTGTTTTCTCAATAAGGTGAAGTGATTGTAGTATGTGCTCATTTGCATATTTTTCTTTGTTGGATGATTCCTTTAATTGGCTAATGGAGCTGACTACAGCACAAGGCACTTTAGCTTTATAATGCTCCGACTTGAAATCTGGTATCTGCTAAATTTCCTTTACTCATATGTAACAGAATCATTCATGCATAATAAACAGTGCAATGATTGCAATAGAAATGTAATAAAGGGATAAATTATAAGTGTTAATCTTGATATCATCTCGTAGTCGTCTTTGTCAATGAAATATACTTTGTCCGGCCTGAACTAAGGAGTGATGTCATAGCGTCGCGTGGCGATCGTGCATGCGTATCGCGCACACCGACTTTGTGCTCTCGCGATTATAGCTGCGACTTACTGCGATTCGCACATTTAAGACTGCGTGAAAGCTATGACGTCACTCCTTAGTTCAGGCCAGACGAAGTATAGTGGCTTGGTACTGGTAAAAGTAAGCTAAATTGAGCTGTCACATGATATCTAGCATATCCCATATGGCCCTTGTTCATAGTACAAGAACTCACTAGAGCAGGAGCAGGATATCATAGGGGCCTTATTTAAGGAGTCCATTCATCCCCCACTACAGAAAAGGTTTAACTCCATTGGTAGTACTGACCTTCTAGGTCACTACTGGGTAGTTAGTATTCTCAAAGCAGGCCTGTACGCAGGGGGGTGCAGTTGACCCCCCCCCCAATTCCGCAAAAGGTCTACTTTTTGCTGAATATTTTAATAAAAAGGCCCAAAATTTAGAGAATTTTGACACGAAAGTCCACCTTTTGGTGATAAAATGTTCAGAATGTCCAAAAAAGGACTTTTATGGGGGTTAGGTCCACTTTTTTGAAGTCCTGCACCCCCCCCCAAATAAATGATCATGCATATGACCCTGTCTCAAAGTGTGGTGTCACTTTTTAATAGGGGCCAGTTTAAGGTTACACAGGGGTAAAACAAATGTCCCAGTCACAAAGAAAAGTATGTCAGTGTCAGTCTAGTCATAAGGATTCCAAAAATATGACCATTGGTTTTGGGGTTATAGGGTAAAATGAAATGACTGAAATGGTAAAAAATGTCAATCTCAATTTGTACAGGGGTTGACATTGAAAGTTACTGTTATCATTTTAAATATTACAAATTATTACCTGAAGAGGACTCCCAAAAAGTGTAGTTTTCGTTATATTAAATGTTTACTTACCGAGATGAAGGTCAAAGAAGGTCAATGTCAATTGGATTACGTTGCCCTATGACCTATTTTGTCATAACATAACTATGCATTGCAGATGCTACAAACTATTCCTTAATTTGACACACTAAGCTAGACAAACAATCTGTTTCATTTTTTACCAAAATTGGAGCAATTTCTAAATTTGACTCCCTGTAAAAATGGAAATTGACCTTTTTACAATTTTAGCCTTGTTTACCCTTTAACTCCAAAACCAATGGTCATAGATGGTACAAATTACACATTTGGAATACTTAGACGGACAATATGGCATACATTTCAATATGATTGGAACATTTTAAAAGACCCCTGTGTAACCTTAAATCATTTTAAAGGTGCATTTCATGATCCAAGCACCTTATGTTTTGTTTATGGTTCACTAGATATCTCTAAGATAAGGTTAATTCCAAAATTTTGACGGTATAAGAAAATTTTTATATTAACCCTATTGACACGGGCCAATACTGTATACGTTTATAGCACATATTAAAGTCAGTGGCTTTAGAGATGGCATCACAAATGCTTGCAGGTCATTTGGAAAGCCATCTAAAACGAATATCAGCAAAGACTAGGCTTGTTTGGACTAATTAGATGCATTTTTCATGCTGATTCTGAATATGCACTGGAAAATTAATAATTTTGACCTTTTTGAAACAAAATTTGACAAATTTTTATCATTCAGCGACTGGAGTCGCTTGCCGTGTTCAAAGGATTAAGGTGCCATATAGGCTACTGTGTTGTAACGGACAGAAATTAAGATTGGCACACATCCTATACTTAGGCCAATGGTTCAGGGCCACTTTCCTTGCACCCCATGACAAAACAACCAATTTATCAAAAGTGGAAACATCATTTTGGGGTTTTTGATGGAAAGCCTTACATCAGGGCCAAAATCAGAATTTTCATATTTTTTAGGGACACCTGATATGTGAAATCTCTTGTTGCACCTTTAAAGATATTCTAGAGCCCAAAGAGGAGGCGTTTTTCAGAGTCTTCTATCAACTATTCAGGTCACAGCAAAAAATTATGTACTAGAAAATAAGGCCTGCCTTCATGACCCTACAGCTACCTGTACTATAATTCTATCGATTACAGGGTGTCTCAGAAAGAATGTTACCCTTCACAAATGGCACTTTTTGCTTATGCAATCAATTCTTATCCTTGTTTTTTAGCTTTACATTATAAGAATATGTACTTTTTCAAACATATGGTGAAAACGAGAAAGCAAATGGTGAAAAAATAACCGAACGATGACTATTTCCCTAAAAATGATGCAAACCTATTTTGTCCACGGCTAGCAAAAGCAAAGAAAACATGTATTGGAATTCTTATGGATTTGAGCACACTTAAGTTGTCAGGTTTAATCATTTTGTTCACATTCAATGCCTAAAATCACCTGAAAAATTTAATTTGTTCTTCAGGACTAGTCAATATATGTTGCATGAGAAGTAACATAATCCCCTCACCCATTTTCCCATCAAATATGAATTTGGTTAAAGTGCGCTTTTCAATAATGGTATTGATGCACGATTTCTAGTACAATACTGAACATATACTGGACTGCTCTTGGGTTAACCATGGGTTAACAGACCAAAATGGTGCCACCACCGCAATTCACCAAAGAGGAGAGAATTTTCATGAGTAGCAAATATATTGACATACTGAGTTTCGTTGCAGTTCAGCATTAATGGGTAAACATCTTTCCCAATAAGATGACAATCAAAAGGAAGAGACAAATTTCTGGAGATGGCAAGATTCTAAATTGGTGTAAGGAGAGATGCGGTCGTCAAAAATGGGAAGATCACCTGGTATTGCTGCAGTGAGTAGAGAACTGAACAATAGCCCAAGATTCAGCACAAACCTCATAACTTGCATGTGCTCAAATCCATACATGTTTCCTCTTGCTAGCCGTGGACAAAACGTTTGCATCATTTTTAGGGAAATAGTATTTTTTTTTTACCATATGCTCAAAAAACTACATATTCTCAATTTCTCATAATATAAAGCTAAAACAAAGAATTGGTTAAGTAAGCAAAAAGTACCGTTTCTGGAGGTTAACGTTCTTTCTGAGACACCCTGTACTATAGCTAGAATTTGGGATATACTAGACCTGTCGTGGCAGATCACAAAGAACTCAATCACGTCAGTAGCTACAAGAACAAGCAAAGCAACACATTTCTTTGCCATGTATAATTTATGTATTTCGCTTACTCCTACATGACATTACAATTAAATTTTGCACTAAGGGTTCATGAAATTAGTAAATAAAATTACATAACTATACTGTATACATTCAATTGTGCAACTGAAAAGCCTACACAAAATAATCTGTAACACACACTCTCCCAATACAATACACTCATCACACTAGAATTTCTTGGTGGGCAAACGGACAGAAAATAATTGACACTTGCTAGTCAAACTTTCATACTACACTTTCAAAATGGGCTGACACATCAAAATGCAAAACACAAGAGTAAAGTTTTTCATTTTTGTTTTAATACATGATAAAACATGCATGCTTATTATCAAATACACAATGTTACAATCTACAAGACAATACTGTTAGGTGAATGCCAGTTGACAGGTGTTAATTACAATAGCTGCCCTGCTTTCCAAACATCCTACTCAGTATGACATAACTACTGCTAAGTTGGTCTGGAGATGTATCCTCGAGGAACACCCATCCAACCTTGCATTTGTGTCATACTCTTCCAAATGTCACTAACTGTACAGGCAAAAAGAAAGAGGCTCGGGGCACCCAATGGATTACACACTTTATTCCGTCATGTACAAGGTATATGAAGACGGAATAAAGCGTGTAATCCAATGGGTGTACTGAACCCGTTTCCTTTAGCTCTGCAAAATACAGTAAAATAATGCACATAACATGTATGGAAAAATACAGAAAAGCTTAATGGCAAGGTTTGATTTTCCCCTCTGGAACGTGCGAAACATAACCCCAAATAAAAACTTGCATATTCAAAAGACTATTCTCGAAGGTAGTCTGAACTTCAAACCAAGGTTAGCCCTTCATGGACAGACTTCTCTTTCAACATACATGTAACAGGTGAGAAATTTTCCTCATGGATGGGTTGAAACGACCCATCCATGAGGAATTTGCTCACTTCTTGCATCACCTTTTCAGAGTATGATGAGAGAAAAAACGTCCAATCCCCAGTGGATAAAGCACCCAATACACATACAAAATGTTGCGAGTTCGAGCCCCGCTGTGGCCAATGTGCTGAGCCCTTGAATAAGGCACTTTTCCTCAATTACTCCTCTCAACCTAGATGTATAATTGGGTACCGGCATTATTCAATATTGGGAAGGTAACACTAACAGACTTGCTGTAGAGAAGATGTAGCAATTTCCTCCTACAGCAACATTATATGGTGGAATCTGGCCCAATTACTTCGAAAGAGGGATGGGCACTCCGTTCCTGTTATACATAGTTCTGTTCCATTTATCATTTACGAAAGACTGAACCTTATATCTGGCTAAAACCTGGATTTAAAGTTATGACTCCTTCAAGAACACTAGATCAAGTCAATGAACATCAGACCATGACTTTCTGGTTGTCTGGGACAACCAAGTGGTTAAAGCTTACTGCAGCTTTCAGTTTTCACAGTAATAAACAAGTTACTTAGAACTGCTCAAAATGTGATTATCAAGCTAGTTTTGCCAGTTGGTATGCACACAACCTGTTTACAATAAATGCCATGTCCCACACCCCTGGCCAAAGCCTATTCTTTGACAAAGCAGCTACTGTAATAACACTACCCTGCACTCACATGACGATACTATTTTGTTGACATTTTTACACAAGGACAATAACATTTTTTTTTTTTTTTTTTTTAAAGCACCCAATACACATACAAAATGTTGCGAGTTCGAGCCCCGCTGTGGCCAATGTGCTGAGCCCTTGAATAAGGCACTTTTCCTCAATTACTCCTCTCAACCTAGATGTATAATTGGGTACCAGCATTATTCAATGTTGGGAAGGTAACACTAACAGACTTGCTGTAGAGAAGATGTAGCAATTTCCTCCTACAGCAACATTATATGGTGGAATCTGGCCCAATTACTTCGAAAGAGGGATGGGCACTCCGTTCCTGTTATACATAGTTCTGTTCCATTTATCATTTACGAAAGACTAAACCTTATATCTGGCTTAAACCTGGATTTAAAGTTATGACTCCTTCAAGAACACTAGATCAAGTCAATGAACATCAGACCATGACTTTCTGGTTGTCTGGGACAACCAAGTGGTTAAAGCTTACTGCAGCTTTCAGTTTTCACAGTAATAAACAAGTTACTTAGAACTGCTCAAAATGTGATTATCAAGCTAGTTTTGCCAGTTGGTATGCACACAACCTGTTTACAATAAATGCCATGTCCCACACCCCTGGCCAAAGCCTATTCTTTGACAAAGCAGCTACTGTAATAACACTACCCTGCACTCACATGACGATACTATTTTGTTGACATTTTTACACAAGGACAATAACAATACAGAGGATCACATTGAAATGCAATGTGAAAAAATATATCCATTTCGGTAATAATTATTACAATAAGAGCGCCACCATTCCATTCACAGCTGCCAGTTCAGAACTGTGTAACCAATAAATAAGCACTCCCTTAAATGTATACAAATTCGTAAATTTTGATATGATACAATAATTTCAAGTTCAATTTCATGTTTCTGCTGCTGTTTTTTCCCCAACTTCAATTTTGTTGTGACCCAGACATCTTTTTTTTTCTTTCAACATGCTTTTTAAGTGTAATGTAAATGGTGAGAAAATTCCTCATGGATTGCCCAGAACAGTCATCCATGAGGAATTTGCCCAGAACAGTCATCCATGAGGAATTTGTCCAGAACAGTCATCCATGAGGAATTTGCCCAAAACAGTTATCCATGAGGAATTTGCCCAGAACAGGCATCCATGAGGAATTTGCCCAGAACAAGCATCCATTAAAAAATTTGCCCAAAACAGTCATCCCTGAATATGGGCCCAGAACAGCATCCATGAGGAATTTGCCCAAAACAGTCATCAATGAGGAATTTGTCCAGAACAGTCATCCATGAGGAATTGGCCAGAACAGCCATCTATGAGGAATTTGCCCAGAAGAGTCATCCGTGAGAAATTGCTCCAGAACAGTATCCGTGAGGAAGTTGCCCAGAACAGTCATTCTTTGAGGACTTGCTAGAAACCAGTCATCCATGAGGAATGTGCCCAGAACAGCATCTATGAGTTTTCTCAAATTTAATATCACACGTTGGTTGAAAGGAAAAAAACACCTATACATGAAGGCCCTAAAAAACAGGTTTAAACCAGGGTTTAATGGTGTAAAACAGGGGTTTAATGGTTTAAACCAGGGTTTAATGGTTTAAACCAGGGTTTAACCCTTTCCTGGGAACCTGTGCTAGGCACATCATGGGCCTCAAACACAGGGACTTTGGGATAAAGATTGGCAATTACTGACCTCCCGTCGGCAAACATGTGGGCACATGAGCTGATATCGGGTTGCAGTTTCATTGATAAATGGCCTAGAGGCGAGACACTCTGGCTAGAAAATCTAGGGCAGTCTGCGGTCAGAATGGCTGTGTCTCGCTAGTTTTGAGTAATGGTTCAAGTTGACTGGCCTAAAACAATGGAACCGCTGAAGCGAATCTGGGCTAGAAGTAGCCCAAAGTCCGGGAAACGTGTTAAAGTTAAACTCCCTTTGAAAATACTGTATGAAGCTTCAAATAATCAGTTCACGATTCTGATTCAATCCCCTCCTTTGACCAACTTAATGGTTGCATCACAGTGGCATGACAACAGAAGGGAAGGGGTGGGGTGGGGACCCTGGTAGGAATCCTCCTGATATAATAAGTATTATCTTCCTTCGGCCAAAGTTTAGGTAAACCTAAATTTCCTACACATTCTGTGTGCATTTTAGACCAAAGAATGCCCTTTTTATCAACCAGTGCCCATTTCAGCAGTAGCCATTTGATGATGTATGAAATGCAGTACAAATAATATTAGTATTCAAAGATCTTTGTTCCAAGTTCATTAACAGTATGCAAGCTGTTTTAGCATTCGGTCACACAGCTATGACTGGCAACTCTCGCATATGAATTGCTTGTTTTCAAATAATGCACAATTACAAGTTAAAGACACTATCAGTAATTTGTTGGAACAGAAAATCGAAAAAATAAAAATCAGTTTTGCATGTCTGTAACAAGTATAGCTATCCTAACATACCCTACAAGAAGGCCGAAAGCTATAGTAGAGCGGTTTGGACTGCAAAATTGTCGACAACCCCTCCCCTCGGTACAACAGAACGCAACCACTACTATTCGAAAGATAGTAATAAATAATTTAAAAAAATGATGGTTGTGGTCAAAAACTTTGGTGGCAGGGGTGTTTTTTGGGTAAAAAAATCACGTTTTTGAGCTAAAAACTTAAGAAAATCAAGATTTATTAATTTTTAGCAAAACATTTTAATCATGATGCAATACTATCAATCTCTGACATTTTTATTATAGATTTCTGTTTTATACAATATATAAAGAGTCTAGAATTTTAGCCCCCAAATTCCTTTTTTTTTCCTAAAAAAACATCCTTTTTATCACATGTCACCACAATGAGTATTACCTGAACCCTTAATGCAATGCATAAAACCTATATCAATAACAAAAAGGATACCATAAAAATAAGATTGTAATATTTTTACTTTAAACAAATATTTAAAAAAATAATTTCGCTTAATTTGCAGCCCAAAATGCATTTTTCGGCCTAGAAATCATCCCTGCCACCAAATTTTCAACCATCATTTTCTTAAATCTCATATATTTATCCTTCAAATAAAGGTGGTTGTGTTTTGTTGTACCGAGGGGAGGGGTAACTCAAAAACTAGGGCACTTTTCAAAGCTCGGCCGCTCCGTTACTACCTAATAAGGACAGAATTGGATATTTTAGTCTTTACTCTCCATACAGACACTTACTGCAACATGTAACTGAATGGAGGTTTTTTTCAGTTGCAAAAAACTAACTTAAGAGAATTCTACAGACTTATCCTTCACTTTTAAGCTATTCCTGCAAATGTTTTGACTCTTTCGAGTGAATCACTGATAG
The DNA here is from genome assembly GCA_023653785.1 of Ophioderma brevispina. NCBI lineage: Eukaryota > Metazoa > Echinodermata > Ophiuroidea > Amphilepidida > Ophiodermatidae > Ophioderma > Ophioderma brevispina. The sequence goes on from JAMKCH010004262.1 coordinate 17,879, forward strand.
TGTCTTTAAACAATTATGAATAGCAATACAAAAGAAAAACAACTGGGAAAAAAGTAAGCACTTAAGATTGTTTTGAATTTTCCAAGAGCACATAATAAACAATATTGTAAATACTTTAATTTTCATGGCATATGATTTTCGTGAAATGCCACTATGTGCCATTTCACGTCATAAAAAAATGGGCTATTATTTATCAACATTTTTCAATGTCAATACACAAATTCTTGATTTTCAGAAATGCTAAGATGTGTTCATTTTCTCATGATTATACAAAGTGGTCATTCTTAAGATTACTTTGTGAAAGAAGCCACAAGACAAACATCAGCTGTGACTCTTGCACAAAAATGGGCAAACCATTAACCTCCCTATTGCAATTTGTTACATCCCACAATGCACTGCACAATTAAACAATTTGGATCACCAAGCCAGCTTGATGAGCGGTTGCACTGGCAACCCCAAGTCAAAAATCAGAGAAAGTATTTGTGGTGATCATAACACAATAATAAATTATGTTTCAAAGTCCATCATGATAAGTAATCTAACTCATATTTTATAAACCAAGATATACTTTGATTATTTTTGGAGGGGATTTCATCTTATTTGATCAGAAACAAGAAACACTTCTGGTTTAGTTTTGTACGGTACTAAAACATGGAAATGTTGGTTTAAAATGGTTCACATTGAGCTTTACTAATCTAAATTATAATGCACTTTTTTTTTCCAGGGAGGAAGCAAGCATGTAAAGGGGGCTAGTTATGCTTAATGCTTACAGATACACCTAAGTTAACATTGCTGGTCAACTAGAATGTACATTAGGAAATCGAGTATATAAAATGGTCATTTGTTCAGAATTATGTTATTTGGAAAGATTTTAAGGATAGAAAAAAATATGCCGTTAGTATATTCCACATCATTCCAGGGAAAGGATGTAAAAAGTTTAAGAACCATTGATGAAAAAATATGTTCAAACTTGGCCCCAAAAAGTATCTCAGCAAATAGGAAACCATAAACAAATACATTTTTAAAGCTTTTTTAAAGGTGCGTGTTCCGATCGTCTTTGGGACCCCCCTGTTTACCCGGAAGTAGTATCGATTTTGATATCAGATGAAAGGCCGTATTTTTTTCATTGTTGTCCTGAAATTTGAGCCCTCAAACCCATTTCATTCCCAAGATATAAACAAAAAAACGCCGTTTTAGTGGTTAACCATCAATATTAGCACAGTATTGAATAGGGCTTTGCAACATGCATTATTGCGTATACCATCAAAACCGCAAGTTTGTTTCCCACAGTACTTGATGGGGTGTATGTGCAAGTGCCAGGCCCTCATATCAAGTAGAGAACACAATAGACATAAATTGGAACAAGCACCTTTAAATAAAGTCACTGTTTTTTATCAACCCTCAAACATCTGGGACAAAAAGAGGTGCACTAAGATTTCAAATTATGTGAGACTTCTTGCATATTTCCATGGGGGTAAAATTGATGTTAGGGTTCAATCCTTGGCCATGTGGAGGCTAGGCCTTTGTTGCCACTACAAAAAATATTGTAGCCATGGTAAGTTACTGCACAAAATCAGCTTATTGGAAACTGATGGATTCAGTTCTTACATAATGGTCTCTTAACATTAAGACTAATGCCATGGTTGGCCGGGATGTCAAAAGGAATTCATAACCTGCTTTGTGCTAATTCTCATACAATATTTTGCAGTCTCAAAGGTAAGTTGTGTTCAAATAAAAATGTTTAGTTAAATGATTGCTGTTTTCATCCTGATACTTCAATTGAAAACGTGGTTGAATCTTTGAAAGTAAGATTGAACCATAATACAATCTTCATACAGGCATAGCCATATTACTGTACATTGAGTTTACCAGAATTTTTTTTCTGTGGCCATTAAAATACATCCTGCTTCTCACAGTGAATGGACGATAAAAACTTTTGAATGAAGTCCACCATTTTGACATCAGAAAATGTGATTTTGTTTTTTAAACTATGCATGCAGTTTCTGTCGACAACCATTTTTGCATTATGAAGGAACCAATGCACTCTACAACCCGGCTTGTTAGCTCAGTTGTCAAGAGCGCGTGCTAATAATACGGAGGTTGCTGGTTTGAGTCTGGCCAAGCGCATTTTATTTTAACACTTTTGTGCGCTGGCTATCTCCAGGGAAATATTATACAAATATTGATGCTAGGAGGGAAATGGTGCCAAAATAACTACCCGAAGTGACTGGAGACAGTGGGCCTACTATTTTCCCCAAGACCGAAGGTCGAAGGGAAAATAGTAGGCCCGCGTCTCCAATCACCGAGGGGAGGTATTTTGCACCATTTCACGAATATAGAGCAGTCAATATTTGTTTTTATATAACATATAAAAATATTTTTGTCATTTGAAAAAATTGCCAAGTCTCGTCGAGATCAGCTACCACCGCAACTCAAGCCTTGTCAAGGCTAGTCAAGATACCAATGCAGGGAAAAAGTTCCATAAAAATGAAATATTTCCCTGTGATGGGGGAAATAGTAGCTTTTTATGGGAACTTTTTTCCCTCCTGTAAAATTTTGGGGAACTAGTCTCAAATATTTTATGTCACGTGATATAGTATTCACCGATCAAAATAACAGCAAATATTTTTGTGTTTATATATAATAAATATTCATCCTTGTCTACCTGGAGAAAGTAGTTTAAAATTCAACCACAGTTCTAGTTTGAAAGTCAGAAAAACTTGCTAAAAAACTGCAAAACAGAAGGAGCCAAAATCACAAAATGCACCTACCAATCCATAATTGACCATGCTTGATTCAGTAAGACTTGCATTCATTCACTCTAGATTATGCAGTATGTACTCCCCCTACATACTTGTATTTTACCTATTATCTATCTTGATTGGATAATGCATATGCCGGGCATATACATTATCCAATTAAGATGTTAGGTAATTATGGAAATGTATTTTTTTGTCATTGCACTTCGCATCTACAAGGAGTGCTTAGGATTGTAAGCATTGCTTAGGAGTGATTCATTTTCTGCGGGGTAAATTGGTTCTTGCTGGACCATGTTCTGAAACATTTCAATAAAGGTTGCGATGCTTAACTTAATTGCACCAACTAACAAACAAGTTTATACATATAACAGATGCAGAAAGTTGGTGACATTCACTTGGGCTTCAAACAGGAGGGGGTACTGGGCTATTCCATTTAAAATCTGTACACACCCTGTAGATGACATTACCTAAATCTTCCACAGATGGTGCAGACTTCAAATGAAACAGTCCTTTATCAACTTGGGCTAATCTGACACCATTTAATAAATCTAACATATATAAGGTTAGCCTTCAACATTCACTTGTGAATTACTTGGCGTATAGCAGCACCATCTTCGCGGCTGGGCACAGCTGATCCCCGCCTCCAACGTATGATCAACTAGACCCTCTTGAACTTTTGATCAGCATACCATTATCAAACCTTGACAGCAACTGCAGGTCATTTTCCCAAACGGCCTATACTCAGAATACTCTTTCTGAACTCATTGTTCACATACAAAAAGGAGCAGCTTCACTAGGGGTGCATGTCACTCTATCTGGTCATCGTCGTTGCCGTCATCATCATCTTCTTGTGGTTGTAACTGATATAGCGTTATCAACCCCATACCAGGAAGACCTGCCACCCACAAGACTTGGCAGATCCTCCAATTCCTACTGGATGTTTACCGCAACTGCATCGATGCAGCCGAAGGGTCCCCCACCCCAATCCAGGGCAAGGAAGCCTCCAGCAAACAACATCTAACACGACTCCGTCCCTGGCACTGAAGCAGCGGCCAGCAAAACGATCCCAACATTGGGTAACAATGGAGGAGACCGGAGAGATGACATCACACACCTGAGCCTGCGCATTACCTTACAGAAAACTGCTGTCAATGTCTTCATATGCCAAGAAAGTTTTTTTTTCCTTATTTTTGTTAATTTCCATCAATTTAGTAATAACCAAATACTGTTAAGTGCAAGTCCATTTTGAGTTGTACTCGGAGAATTACTACCTTTTCAAAGGTGCAGTGAACAAAACCCAAAAACCCCAAAAAAAAAAATAGACACAACTCTAGTTGACTGGGTATTAAATCAGGGTTACTTTTGGGCTAAATATAGTCTAAGGTTCAGCCCAACATTTGCCTTCAATAACAATCAAAAACATGAGCACCATCTACAAAAAATGTAATCGCAAGACATCATAGTTTTTCTCCTGAAATCGTATTGCTCTATATGCAAGTGAGCCCTTTGCACAATTTCACTGGACAAAAAGCTCATTCAACAGTAGCTCAGAAGCCAGCCCCCATAATCCTTTTCGCGCGAACCATATTATCGACGGGTAATGCGTGTTGACTTCATTTCTTTCTTTGTCGCGGAAGACCATCGGTCAAGTGTATCAACACAGCCATGACAGCTATACGCTAGAGTACACGGTCACGGACCGTACAACAAACTCAATGTTAAGCACCAGCACATGAATTTGAAAATTGCCAAGTCCAAAAGAAAATAAACATGCAATGATGCAAGTGCGATATTCCTAGCCCGTCTCGCCCGACAAATATACATCCTTGCCTAGACTCAGTCTCCACTTCAATCCTAGACTCAAGCTACCGTCCCCGGTTACCTGCCCCAGTTACCGGCCTTATTCTTGGTAAATCCTACCAAATAACCCAACAAACAGCTATACAAATAGTAAAAATGGCTGGATCTATCCATGAACTTGTAAATTCTAGCAAATTTATCTTTAGAAGTACGGAATCATGCGGGAAGTATTACGAAAGTACGAGTGGAATTTGTAAACACAGAGCTGATACCCTGTTGTGACGTAAAATCATGTAATTGATGTAAATAGTCTCATATACGCGTCGTTGTTTTAAGCATGCCGCTGGCGGACGTTAGGGGGACTTCCACTCAATTCCTGTTCGCTCAAAGCGTACGCTATAAATGCCCTACAGTTGATACTAGCTTTCTGGATGGTTTCAAGAATTTCTGACGGATGATGAATGAAATATTGAAAATTACTGTTTACACAAAGAAGCGCCATAGCAATTGGACTAAATTCTTGATCGTTCACATACTATACGTTAGAAATGAACCCGCTAGACTTAAGCGCAGATCTCGATAATCTACAAGGGGCGTTGTGTGCGGGGAAACTATGATTATCGTGTTATTGCTATGAGAGTTTCCTGGTGGCACGGAAAAAAAACGATATTGTAGGCGAAAAAAGGTGGTACGTGGGAAGCCTTCGAGCCGCTGGTAGCTTCAGTCCATACAGTTTCTATTTTCACAAAAACTAGCAAAGTCTACAAATTCTTCTCACAACAGGCTATTTTAGTTAGAAATTGCATGAATACAAAAACCTTCTTAGGACCAGATAATTTAATTTGCTTCTTAAATGAACCCCCATGTAGAATAGGGTGATTCCTACAGCCACCCAGCAGTGGCAGTAGCCCAAAAACATTTTGAACTTTGACCATTGATTGTTGAATCCATCAACATAGGGCCCCAGTAGCACAGCTTATTCCAATGGGGAAAGAAAAGCCATTACAGACCTGTTAACATAGACAGTTCATGCCAGGGATACCAATAAAACACGCATCTATGACCTCTTATGACCAATTATTTCAAAAGCGCTGCTCTTGATGGTTGAGTGTTACTGCCCATTATTCTGCGATAAGGGGTCGCGTTTGCGCCCAATGCAATGATGTTGCAATGCGAACATTCTTTTCAGCGTGTCACCATCACTTAAGGCACACGCACTAACCTTTACGCGGAGACGGCGCGAGCTGTAAAGGCGTAAACAACTGGTACTCGTTTTATACTACGAAATTGCCATTTTTTCTTTTTTCTGTTATTATTCATTTATTTGGGATAGAAAAGAAATAAAGGGTGCGTGTCCATGTTTATGCCGAATAATTTGTCCTCGGCAGTAAAACCATTTGAATAATGGGTTCTCGGCTTCGCTTGCTATTATTCATGTTTTTAATTGCCGCGGATAATTATTCTTGCATTAAACATGAACATCTCTCTTTATTTCTTAAATGTGGACTCTATTCGTTCACCTGGGAATTCCAAAAATACAGGGTTCAATGAACACATGGTGTCAATCTGCCATTGCCAGTTTGTTGCATGGGGTCAAAGGTAACAAAGAGGTCATCTATCAACATGATGTCATGCTGGTATTTCAACTGTCAGGACGAAATTTTATCGAATGGGTTTCCTGTGAAATAAATCATAGCCCAAACATTTTGCATTCTTTAAGCTAACATGAAATAAAATAGCAAATTAACAGCAAATTTTCTTGGGATCCCCAGCAACAGAGTATGCTGGTATTTGGTGGTGGTTGTTCTTTTTCTTCTCTCAGGTTATTTAAGGGTAGTAAATGTTTGTATAGATGACGAAGCCTGCAAAGCACTACTGCACCACCAGACTTATCTGTAAAAAAAAGAGAACGCAAACATGAAATGTATTACTATGTGGCAAATTTGCTTTTCTGAACATTTATGATTGTAAGTTTCATCAAAATACTGCAAGTTAAAAATTGCAAGGAAACACTGTAAAATTGTCAATAAAAAAATCATTCTACACACAAAGAAGTTTAGCCAATCAGCATTGCAACGAAAGGACACACCGCCAATGATTGCTTTGTCTCATTGCTCCTGACCTAAATGACCCCAAAATTTCACTTATTTCTGATAGTTGTTATAGCCTTCCGTTTTCGATGAAAAGCCTCCAATATTAAACTTCAAATTTCATCTTCTGACAGTTACCACTCTTATATGTAGACTTTTTCTGTACACTGTCGGACTTTAAGTTATATTTTGTGTGTAAATTTAGTATGGAGAAAGATGAGAAGTCACACAACATTTACTGCATGGCTGTTAGTTATGATTATTCACCATCCCATTCAACACCCTATTACCAATACCTATTGAAAAGGGATAAGAGCATGGTCATAAAAGTTGAATATTGTGGATTTGAATTGAGTGCTGCGAGGTCAATGAACTTTTGACCTCTGGTCACTGTTATAAATTTTAAAAAAAATCGATGTTTTTTTGTTTTTTAGAAATTAAATACATGATGTTTATGTTTTCATGATTACTTAATATCTGACTGTGAATGTTCTTATTATATTTTCATTTATTATAACAACTAACGAGTCGTGTTGTAATATTAACATTTCATAGTCAAAAAGAAGTTGTGCACGAGCCTAATGCATTTCTTTACAGATAGCACTGGGCCTAGTTACAGTGTGCAAGAGCCCCCTGGCTGCTTGGCAAGAGAGAGAGTTTGCACACATTTTCTGGTGAATAAGAAGAGTAAAGTCAGAAATACACAAAACATGACCTTTGGCCTACAGACCTGTCTGTCACAGTGCAAGAAGCAGTACATAGTAAGGTCATGTGGTACAAGTGTCATCTAGATCAGGTCAGGGGTCTGATGGTTACAGGTGGAGACAGCCAGGCAGACAGACAGTTGTGGCCTATTTTAATATAGATGAGCGACCCGATCATGCAGGTGCCAATATTTTCAATTGATGTGAAAGACAAAAAATAATGCCAATGTTGGGGCTGCATTTTGAAGTTCATTTAATTGAGGGAATGATTACCAGTATTCCTACCTGTTCTGGTTGCATAGGCGGACAGCGCCAGTTGTAGAGGTAGTACTGCAGGTTTCCGTCACCTATACCAAACTTGAGCTTTTCCAAGAATTTCTTGTTGTCCATCAAGTCTAAAGCATTGAAGACGTCAAAGCCTTGCTGCAACGGAAGGAGGAGACAAACAGAACAGATTATCAAGTAGAGTGCACTGCAGAATATACTAATATTTTACTATAGTGATTGCAGTCGAGTTTGGCCATTTCACTCTTTGTTGATATCCTGTGAACCTATACCATTACCGAACCCATAATCTAAACCAAATCCCTAGTCCCTAGGGTTAATATAATTTTCCAAACAGATCTACTAACCCATGGCTTCATTATGTACGAAGATATTTGTCATCAGATGTCTAGCTTACCTGTTTGGCCAATATCAGTGCAGCCTGCATAAGGTCTTCCAGGGAAGTCTGGGTGGATACATTGTAGAAGGCGTATGCTGCTTTCAGTTCTTTATGCAGGGGATGGTGCATGATAGATGAAGGCAGGGTGTAGAAACTAAGAAAATCTGTGACTTTTCCTTCTTTCTGTTAAGAAATTGGAAGGAAAGCAAACTTAAATGACCATCCATGTGATCAGTTCCTGCAAAATGGATTCAGTTAGGGGTTTATGTGCATCTTAAATGAAACACAAAGGGTGCAGCTGTTTAAAACTGGGAACTATTTAGAAGAGATGTAACAGAGGAGTATCCCATTTCCTGAAAATCCAAAATTTAAACTGATGGCAGGGCCAAATTTTAGCGTAGCATCTGGTGAACCTCCAGGGAACATTTTCTTGCAAGAGTTTAGGGTACAAGATCCCTCTAAAATAAATTGGTAATTAAAACTTGATTTTTGATGCAGTTCTACCTTTATCATTAACACTGATCTCAGAAATTTAAATATATTTTTTGTTTCTTTACATTTGCGGAATTTAAAAAAAAAATTATGGCTAGAAATCCAAACATTTTCCAGAAAAGTTACATCTCTGATTTAAGTATCAGTGCATGGTCAATTGAGTTACAGACTCAGTTTTCATTACTTATTTCAGAACACATTACATATTTTAAACCATGTGAAAGAAAAGTGCTTGAATATCCTACTACCTAACACTGCTAACGATAACTGCTTGATTTTGAAAAAAATGTCTTATTTTCTAATCCCCTGGTTGAAAGGTGGAATTAGCATCAGTTGTCAATAATACCCACACCAAAACAATCTCAAATCAAGACAGAGCCCATCAAAGCCACTCCAAACCAAACTGAAAACAAAACAAGGAAAACTGTTTGGAAAACAAGCACTATTAAAGCTAAGTACTTCATTGAGTGCACTCAAGAGGTTCTATTGTTGTTCTAAAGCTTGGCTATTTTTGCTATAGCTTAATTTGAGTTTGTTTTGGCTTGGTTTGAGCTTGTTTTTGAGTAGATGATATTGTCATCTGAAATCAATTTCCCTTTCAACTCAAATATTTAAACCATGTTGTTGTTGTTTTTTTTTTTTCAAAATCAAGACATTTTGTGTTAGTAGTGTAACATGTTGACCTGTTTTCATTTTAAAAGATGTATTCTTACCTCAACGACATAACTATTGACTATTCTGTCTCTCGGGATGAACCAATGCCGGAACTCCTCCTGCGTGGGCAAAACAAATTCATCTTAATCACTGACCACTGAAAACATTTATTGAGAGTCATCTTATAATGGCTGAACACATCAAGGATTAACTGATTATATATATAATAAGTTGCAGATGACCAACTTTAAGCGCATGATATCAGTGGTAGACACTAAGCAGCTAAATACTTGGAAATCAGGAGGCGATGCTCGTTTCTGCAGCAGGACGCAGCTTCATTTTGTTGTTTCTGCTGATTCACCCTTTGGATAAACAAGGTTCGTGCTATCACAAAAAAGTGTAGAGTGGAACATTGTGATTGCTTGTGAAGGAGGCTTTACATTCAAAGCTATATAAGGCGATTTTGTGAGTACGAACTTGGCTCACACAAATAATACATATCTTCAATTTGTGTAAGTGGTCCATTAGTATATAAGTGATTCTACCTCACAGCTGTGATTGTTATCTGTAGATTGCTGGTTTAAGACTCTACTCAATCTTAAAGCGGCACTGGCACATTTTCACAAAATATTCAAAAACACATTGTTTTATAAATCATTTAACTGAAGCCTGATTTTCCTTTCCAATGTTGACTGAAACATATGCATTTCCCTTCTGAGAAGTGGAATGCCCCAAAATACCTATTTTAGCACCCCTAAAAGAGAAAATGGTCTCAACCAGTGACCCCAGGTCACACCCTGACAGCCATTACTCTTCCCCAATTCCGTTTGGCTCAGAGCCCACACGGACGCATGCAATATCATGTTGTGGGGCGGGCTGGAAGCGGGAATTCAACCTTGGAAAGGAATCAGGCTTTCAGTTAATGATTATAAAACATAATTGTGTTTTGAATAAATCATTACACTGAATTTTCCTTCACCAATGTTGACTGAAAACATATGCATTAACCCACGTTGAATTGAATATTTTCAATCAACACTCGACTAGACCCACTCAGTCGGAGGTGTTGTAACATGATTTATTTCGGAGAGCAGCCATAGGATGCAGTCCAATAGGTAGACCAAAAACGCCAGAGCCGAAAAAAAGAAAACACATCGATATAGTTCTAAATCAGGAGCCAATAAGCTTCACCTAGGACGTGAGACACCAAGGTGAGTTAAAAGGAACCTTTTAGACTTTCTAATGTGATTAAAAGACCTGGCCAAAGTTTTTTGGAGGAGAGCCAGAGCAGCGAATCCCGCCGAGAGAAAGAAAACCCAAGCCTAAGGGATAGGCGAGAGGAAGAGTCGGACAGAGCTGGCGTGCCGGACATAGGCCCTGGACAAAGGGCCCGAAGCACCCTACGGCAAAGGCGGAGAACAACAAGGCCTCACAGCCTTGAGAACAACTGAGGATCCGGGGAGGAGCCAGAGAAGCGCAAGGCTGGGCAAACAACCAACCCCAAAAAAAGGGAAGGAGGAGCGTGGCCCCTAGAGAGGGGGTACCCTATCAGAACACAAAGAAGAACCCACGGAGAGAGCCCGGGGGAGATAAAGTTGAGAGACTGAATGAAGGTTAAAAAAGGCCAGGCCCGGGAGGGCTCTGAGAGATAAGTCCGACCATGACCCGGAGGAAGAAGCTACAAGGAGAGGAAATCTCCGAGCTAATCCAGCCGGGAAAAGGGACCCGGAAACCTGAGTAATAAAGCGAGGGCTTAGAGCGACGCCGCAACCAAAGGACGATTGGGGCTTCTCCAAGAAACTCGCCGATAGAACTCAGACTCCAAGAGGACCTAGCTTTGGGTCAGAAACGGAAGCCTGGCAGGAGTCAATGGAACGAAACAACGTCACCGAAGGACGAAACCGAACAAAACCTAGCTGTGGTAGGCTAAGCTAGTCGACCAAAAAATCCAGGACAACGACGATCGGAGACAGCCAACCAAAGGCCTTCAAAAAAGGCGAAAAGTCCCACCTAAGACTGTCACAGCCAGGAGGGGGTGGGACAATTCAGGCCTCGACACGGATGTAGACAGAACCACCGAGGAAAGAACGTGGCAGACCTCCGCAATACGGGCAAAGCCGCTGGCCACCAGAAACCAGGCAAAAGAAAGAGCAGTCAAAGGCGAGATAATGATAAACTAGCATTTTCCCCAAGATCGGGCCAGAGTCAATATCCTGGCCCGAAAGGTAGGCAAAGTGGGTTAAACCACCGAAGAAGTTTACCAGAGGGGAGAACCCAGAGGTTAGCTCGTGCAGGAACACGAGTCGAGCCACGAGCAAGAGGCGACCCGGAGGCGAGAGCTCACTAACCGCTCGGGGAAGCCCGAGCAGAAGCCTAACCAGTGGCGACTTCAAGCAGAGAGCAGGTGACAAACTCGTAGAAGGACAGAATGATCCCAACATAAGGAACTTCTGGACCGAAAGACAAATCGGTATCGAGGAGGCAAACAAGAGGCGTAGCCGAAACTCCGCTACGGGGCATAAGGATGCACCGATGGGGGAAGAGGTCCGGGGACAGCATAGCGGCTTCGACCCAATATTCTCGAGGAGAAGAAAGTGAAGGAGCCACCGGAGAGGTTGCTACCCGAACGGGCAAGATACCGATTAAGGATCCCCAAAGCCTCGAGAAAAGGGAGTAACCAACTCGTAACCAAAACTCGAGACGTCAGACAGGAAAGAAAGAATGACTCACAGCAGGGGTTTACGCCCCACCAGAGACATTCCCACCCGGGAGCGCGAGCGCTCCCAACCGATTTAAATTCAGTCACAGACTTTGATTCCGACTAGGATAGAGGGGATAAAATCCCCAGTCGGAAGGGCAGACCCCAGTCAAGGCTCCCAGGTCGTAAAAGACAGGAGCCAGAGCAAACCGAACGTGCCCCCAGGACCACGAGGGTACTAAGGGAAAAAGCACAAGATCCACTCGCAAGGCACGGCGGGAAGACAAGACCAAGTCTACTGCCAAGAACAACTGATAAAGCCACCTGTGAAGGCGAGTTTGGAGAACCCACAAAACTAGGGAATACCCCGGTCGCGGGGGGATTCCCACTAGGCAGCACAGAGAGAAGAAGGTGGCAGAAAAACCCGAAACACCGGGAATCATGAAAACCGCCGGAGGGGAGGGGAACCCCCTAAGACAGACCCCGACGAACGGGAGCACACCCTGGTAGTCTAGGACGTTTTGTTGCATTGAGAGGTTGCATTTTTTTTTAGATTTGGTTTAAACTTTAATCTTGTAGAATAGGTCTATGAGATAGAATAGGTCATGAGAAACCCAAAAAGTGTTTAGCTACTTTTTTTGATCGATGTGCCTAGAGGGTACCAGCAATTTCAAAATGGCGCCATTTTTCAATATTTAGCTTATTGAAAAGATAATATTCCAAGTTGATGAAGTTAAAGATTTTATTCAGTGTGATTCACTTAATATCAATGATGGATAACATTAAAATACATTTCGATAACTCCTGCATTAATCCGTTCCAGTTTGGCGCCAACAAATCCAAAATGGCCGCCCCATTTGAGAATATTTTGGTTTTTTTTTTTTTTTTTTGAGTTATGATTACGGCTAGACTTCAATTTTTAAGGATTTTTTTAGTATTTGCCCCTTAATACAATAGATTTAGTATCAAAAATAAATTTCAAATCTTGCATATCTTGCATAGGCTTAAGGAATTTTTGTCGATAAATATATCGCCATTTTAGTCTTTAGTGTTCTTCTTCCTAATACCATCAGCTAGCATTATAAATGTAGACAGGAACGAAACAGTGGCAATTCCTGGCGCATGGGGCCATTCCTCTCCTTTTTTTCTTTACCACCAGTTTCTCCCTCCCCCATCGAGAAGAAAATGACAGATTTTCGCTTATTTTGCCAAAATCTGGTGATTTTTGCCAAAATCGCTTTTTCTTGTCAAAATTGTGTGATTTTTGGCCCCCAAACATGACTTTTGCCAAAAATCGGTAATTTTTTTGGGGGGGGCGGCAGGCACAAACGGGGGTAAAGAAAAAAACTTGAGGGGGAAAAGCCCTCCTGGAGCTGCTACTGTCCGTTTCTGATTACATTTAATTGGTAAAGAAACCGTAAAGAAAAGAGAACACTTCAATAAAATGCGGTCATTTGGAACCAAAGTCCCTATGCAAGAATGTAATGATTTATAAGCATGAATAAATATTATTTTTTTATATTAAATGATATTGTAATTTAATCAAATACTAGAATGTCAAGAAATTTCAAGAACAAAAAATTGAAGTAAGCCATAACTACTAAAAAACACAAAAAATTATTAAAATGGCGGCATGTGTGAATTTTTGGCGCGCCAAAACTGAGAAACTGATTAATCACGAGTTATTGAAATGTATTTAAGGTATCCCTAACTGATATTAAGTGAATAACCCATGAAAGAAATCATTAAAACTTCATAAACTTGGAATTTAGTCACAATAAGCTAAAATTGATTGAAAAAAATGGCAGACATTTTGAAAACTTGCTGGCTACCCCCCTTCAATGAAAAAAAAAAATGTAGTAAACTTTTAACTTTCCTTTAAGGGTTTACTCTACAACATATGAAAGTTTTATCAAATATAGCAAAAAAAAAATGCAACCTTCCAAAAATTTCCTAGACTGATGGGCCTGAAGCACGGGAACCGCGTTAGGGCCCCGGACGAGCCCAACGCCTAGCCCGGACGAGCCCCAACGCTAGGACGGAACAAGGCCCCGAAGGCTAAGCCCGTACACCGAGCCCCAAAGAGAGGGGGCACCGACGAGCCGACCCAAAACCCGTTTCCAGGTCAGGTCCCCGAGGGAGACCGCGGACCAGGCTAGTCAGCGTGAGCCAAAGGAATGGGCCCCCTCGAGAACTGTCAAAAAGCCAGCCCCTAACTCCCGAACAAAACTGGAGAGAGAAGGGAGTCACGGTCAAGGACACCGAACCCCAACAGTGGGAGGTCCAGGCAAAAGTTCGAAGACTCAAGGGCCAGCCCCAAGGTTGCGAGGAGTAAGGCCTGGAGCACAGGGTTAAGGTAGACAACAGAGCCAAACCACCAGCGAGCAGGACAAACAGGAGCCCGAGGGGGCGAAGGGCAATCCACCGGGTGGGAGCCAAGCCCCCAATGAGAACCCAAGCATCAGCATCAAGACTTAATGACCAAAGCCCGAGACCGGCAGGAGCAGGCTAGGCCCCGAGGGCACCAGGCGGATGTAGGCCGAGATCTCGCGCCCGCACAAGAGTGAGGACGGAGGGCCAAGGGAGAAACAGCCAAGGCGCGATGATCAGGATCCCAGGCTAGGAAGGCCCAGTGAAGCCCCAGGAGGGGCCCCGCCAGACCGCATAGCAACAGGCTCAAACCCCAAAGGTGGCCAAGGTAATACACCAAGCAGCGGGGCATCAGCTAGGGCCAGGTAGCCCGACAAGGGTCTCCAAAGCAAAGCTGGGGAAAAAGAACCCAGGGCAAGCTACCCGAATGGAATGAGGGTCTAAGCGAGTGCAAAGGCTAGGCGATGTATGAAAGCCCCAAGGCATAGGCCAAGGCGAAAGTCAAATGACCGCAAGGATTAAGGCCACGATTCCCATGGAAGTCGGGGGCTAAAGTCCCAAAGACCAGTATCACCCAAGATGATACGGTCTAGACCCCAAGGGGGAACAGAGACTAACGCCAGATGGCAACTGTCACTAGGCCTGACGCGGAAGCGGGCTAGGCCCAGCTGATCCCCAGGAGGGGGAAGCAGCGAAGCTGCATATAGATGAGTCAAAGTTCCACAAGGGAGACAGCGGACCCAGGTAGGGTATGCAGTAAGGTAACAGCCAGAGCCTAAGAGCCCAGGGCAAGCAAGGCCTAAAA
Organism: Ophioderma brevispina; assembly: GCA_023653785.1. Taxonomy (NCBI): domain Eukaryota; kingdom Metazoa; phylum Echinodermata; class Ophiuroidea; order Amphilepidida; family Ophiodermatidae; genus Ophioderma; species Ophioderma brevispina. The sequence goes on from JAMKCH010004262.1 coordinate 32,915, forward strand.
TGGTCCAGATGCCTAACCGGCAGAGAACAGAGGCCTCAAGACCCCGATGGTACACACGGAACGGGCCCGGACTTGCACCACGAAGGAGCTAGGTTACTGAGGCAGCAATAGTCAGCCGCGACAGATGGGCAGCGACGGACGCGCCGGCCGACAGAGCTGAAAGGCCCATGGGAGGGTAGCAGGCAGGCCCGAGGACAAACCCAAGCTCCAATGGGAGCCCGAGCAGCGAAAGCACCCCGCGGAGCCGGGGGCAGAGTGCATAAAGGCTAAGGTCTGGACCCCGAAGAAGCTGCAAGCCATAGCCCGGCAGGTGCGCCCCATGCCCAGACCCAAGGCGGGCTAGGCCCCCACAGGCAGGGCAGGAGCCACCCCCAAGGGGACCCTGCATGTAAGAAGCTTAGAGCACACTTGGTCGCGGAATAGACGCGCGTACCCCGAGACTACACAAGGCTGAAGGGCTCCCACCCCAAGGCAAGGCAACATGCCAAGCCAGGTGAAGCCACTCAGGCTAGGGCGCCCCGTAGGGGGAGCCCTGCAAAGGCAGACTTGGGTAGACCCGGAGAGAACCCCCCTAGACGTACGGCATCCCCGAGGGGATGCCCGAGAGTCAAGGTGGCGCGACATCCCGCAAGGGAGACAGTCGCGGCGCCGGGAGTGAAAGTCAAACATGGGAAGGTGACAAACAACGCCCGAGCAACAGCCCCCGTTAAGCGGGGACCAGTCGCTGTGGTAAAGCACGGAATCAACGCCAACGACGGCGAGGATTTTAAACGGTAACCATGCAGCGCACGCCTGCGGGAAGGAGGCGCGCAAAGAGAATTGAGTGTAACAATCAACCCAAGCCGATAACCTCCGAGAGGTGAGACGCTATAAAAGGAAGGAGTACTCCGCGCCGAAGGCGGGAGACAGCCCCTAGAAGTCCCGGAACCACGAGGAGCATACAACCGCGAGGAGCTAAGCGACATGGGGTACGCCGGGCACGCAGCGACGCCCTGAGAGGGGCATGCTGCAGCTGCACGAGGCCCCCGTTTTGAGGCAAGCCCCTGGATGCTGGCCACGGAGGGGGCGCAGAGAACGGAAAAAACAACCCACGGGGTTACCGTAAGGGCGGAACCGTAGCGGGGAACTGCGCTGGACGAACCACACCAGTAACGCACACGGAACCCCGCGCGAGCGGGGGACCAAACTGGCGAAAGCGTGCGCGCCCACCTAGAACGTGAAGGCCTGGAGAAGCAGCAGCAGAGCCAGGAGGAACCCGCGGGCTAGCAGGACTAGCACGCAGGGTGGCCGTAACGGCTTGAACCGAGCGTGAACCAGGTGGTCGAAACCGCACCAGTAAACCGCGCACAGTACCCCGTGAAGCATAAATGACACCCGCGGCGCCCAGTAACGGGGCACCGAGGAAACGGAAACCGCCTCAAGGCTGGACGAATCAAGCCCCCAGACCGGTACCACCGCAGCGCGGTCGGAGGGTCGAGACACCTAAACCACGAGCGCCAGGTGTCGGTTTACTGGCGAGGATCGGCCGAGAAAACCCGGCGTCACCATAGCCACACACCGCCACGGGGACGATGCAGCGCCCAATCCCACATGAGAGAGAGCAGAGCAGACCATGCTAGACGGGCAACGATAAAGCAACAAGCTAAAATCAGGCGAGCCAGCGCGGGCCGCGTGCTAACCAGATGGCCCCCGAGGAGCCGGCCAACTAGCACGCTATGAAGCAACCAAAGGCTGCCGTACCGGAATATCTGCAGCCTCCAACATCACCAAGGGAAAAAAAAAAAGGCAGGCAGACCAGCTAGCCTGCACCGGGGAAGCCCCTAGGGCTAGACCCGGCGAGCCAGCGGCCGGTAGAGAGGTAGACTGGCGGAACTCCCGAGAGAGAAATGCCCTACTAACACGCATGAAGTAGGTGCTACCCAATAATCAGCGGGGCGCCTTGAAGAACCGGACCGGAGCTTCCGAACAACACCCCCCCTTCTCCCTAGAGAAACATAAAACAGGGAAACTTTGTTCAATGGCGAACCATTGGAAAACAGAAAGGCCAACCACATCAGAACCAGCACCAAACGGACGACCAGCGGAAGCGAGACCCGTATGAACGCACGAAAAAGAGTTCGCGGCCGGGCAGCGCAAAAAGGACGTGAAAAAGTGGGGTGAAGCGAGCCAGATGGGCGCGCGAGCCGGAACGAAAAACGAGCGATGAAAAAAAAAACAAAGGCGAGCAGCGGTAAACAAAGTCACACACGGTTAAGAATTTTCCAAAGTCGGTTTTCACATATTTTATTAAAATCCAAACAAGCACAAGAAAAATAAAAGACACACTCACCCAAAGAACTGTTTTATTGATCGTATGGCAACTACAGAACAGAAACAGATCACAAAAAGCAGGCATTCAAAGCACGCAACACGTGCGGCAATGGCTGCCTTTGTTTACCTTTCTTTTCCCGCTACACAGATCACATGACGCATCGGCGGCAAAAAAAAAAGGATACACATAAAAGCTCTCGAAGGGGCGTAAAGTCGCCGTTTATTCCGTCATAATAGAGCGTTATAAATCCAGTATTATCATCCAGTAATATTATCCAGGATAGTTATGGGTTTATAGTAGTAGGAGTATTCCTATATAGAGACGACAACTAGTCCAGTATCAAAAAGCTAAGGATTTTGGCTGATAAGACAGAGCTGCGTGGTAACATGCGGTCCCGTTTGGTAAGGCGGCCAAAGCGGGAATTGAGAAGAGTAATGGCTGTCAGGGTGTGACTGGGGTCACTGGTTGAGACCAATTTTCTCTTTTAGGGGTGCTAAATAGGTAATTTGGGGCATTCCACTTCTCAGAAGGGAAATGCATATGTTTCAGTCAACAGTGGGGTAAAGGAAATCAGTTTCAGTGTAAAATGATTATTGTGAAAATTCAAGTGCTCACAAATTGATAGTCTAGGCCAATGGAATAGGTACATTTACAAAAAAAGAACATGCCTACAAAAAGATAGGGAGTTCATAAGAAGGTAAAGACATCCAAGTAAGTTCTAGGCTAACTTTAATGTTTTCCAGAATTAACCACAAATGTGTCTATTACCCAAATGAATATCATGACTCGTACTCATTGATATTAAAACCACAAAAGGTCATAGGACCGGTAGTTTCAAAACACGTTCATGCCGTGGGAAACATTGGCATCCGGCGATGGCGTTTTTCTTGTGTTAAATGCCATTCCATCGTCTATGTGATTAATGTCGCCAGCGACATTATTATAAAATCGTTCTGTCACCATAAGACGCTGATTTGTTCTCAATCATTTCAGGAGAGGGCTAATGTATATAAAGCTTCGCAACCATTCAAATGTGCCCAGGTCTCTTAAATCTTTTTGCTATGTCTCTAGGTCAGGTCAGATTCTTTGAGGGCCTGCTATCGGTATCCTGGTAACCAGCACTACCTGCCCCAGGGCCAGGTTGTCGGCAGCTAAAATGTCAGCCTCACTGGGTTTCTAAGGAAATCCGGACGAGGAGGGTAGCTGTACACTGTACAATAAAAAGAAGATCTACCCTACCAGGGGCATGTCAGCTCTAGGTGTAGCTACTGAAAGCAAGCCAGCACACTGACATCAGGGCATCAGGTCAATTATCTTTGCTGACCAAAATAATCCTCACCAGCTGTATTGTGTGAATGTGAGGTGAATCCAGCCACTCCATTAGGGGGGACTAAACTGGATTCTAAAACTTTGGTTTTTTACTACTACTACTCTGAAGAAACAAGGCGGTTCTCGAACCACAAGTCTCGCACTGGCTTTCGCGCTTAACTGTCAGACAAAAAGCACCACCACCAAGTATGTGCCAACTGTGCGAGTACAGGTGTTGTCCCGAAAAGTGGGGCAAGCAGATAAACTCCAATTTCTCAACAAGTGTTACTTCCCACTATTTCATTTGACACCACCTAGGGGTCACTAAATTTGCCATTGTGGAGATATTAATCTTTGAAAAGTTGAAATTCCCCCCCCACGAGAGCGTAGTCAGAGATTGTTAGGAGTAGCACTCCTGGTTTTGCATTTATGGTATTCTTTACTTCAGGCTCTTTAATTGACACCCACCCCAGGGGTCACAACATTTTCCATTGTTTTTTTTTTTTTTGGAGATATTAATCATGAGAAGCCCTCAACAAGAGAATAACTAAGATGGTAGGAGGTAGCACCCCAGGGTTCGCCTTGATAGTCTTCTTTATTTCCTGCTCTTCATTTGAACCACCCCAGGGGTCACAGACATTTTCACAGTGTGGAGATATTAATCATGAAAAAAATCCCTTAAAATTTACAATTTGGAACATATTTTGAAAAACTCATGTGACCACATTTTACATTTAAGTGCCCTAGGGGTTCCAGGAAAGCGGGAAATCTAAAATGCACAACTTTGCAATAATTTTCCCCAAGAATGTAAACAGGCTGGCAACCCCACAGAACCAACCCCAAGTGCAACAACCAGAACTACAGTGGGATTACAAATTACTTGGACGGAGATTGCACACCTCTTGTAAAGCGCAAACAAGCTACTCGGAGGTTCGGTGCATTTTTCGACCAATTACGCGTCGGCTTGCGGGTGTTTTTTCGATTTCGTCCAACAAATTATAATCCGATGTAAGTATAGAAAAACCATTTCAATAAAAAACATGGGCACTGATATAGCTATATTGATGTTAATACCTGTTGTGGTATTACTCCCCCCCCCCCTTTGATAAGTCTTCTTGTTTGTACACCACCACAACTAACACACACCCATAATACTGCCAAATAAACACATGACTGACCTAATTTATTGTAAGGTAAACAAACTCCTGAATCAAATTCTTGAAGGTTTGGTTTGAGTATTTCACACAAAACGACAACCTGAGCAAATTTCGGTGAAAATGGACCAAGCATTTAGCATTAGTTGCCAATTTTAAATAATCAAAGAATGCCCCTTTAAGTGGCACATGCATTTGACCACAAGTTATGATTCACCACAAAAGATGTACCGACAGCATCGTAGTCTCATGTAGCGAGGATTTTGGCAATCCAATGTACTTTACCGCGATTACAGCAATTACGCATATTTAATTAGATCAATTGCATCAAACCAATGCCCCTTTAATTGACCCACGTGCACTTTGACGGCAATGTGATCACACAAAAGATGTACAGATAGAGTTTCATGTGGACGAAGGGGAAATTTTGCATTATCCCAAGTACCATTGTCAGCGATACAGCAATGTTATGCATATTAATTAGATAATTGTATCAAAAGTGCCCCTTGATCGGCCCACATGCCTTTGGACCCAATTATGATTAAACAAAAGTGCATTGGCCATAGTTATTCATTATGTTGCCAAGGAATTTTGCCCATCCGATGGACGTTCAGAGTACAGAATTCTGCATATGTAATAGCTCATTTGCATACTAAGCCGCACATACTCGAACTTTCAAATTGCAAGAAAAGGATGCGCACGTGATGATAGGATGTCATGAAGTGAGGGAATTTTCCAGTATCGATGGTACGTTTCAAAAATTATGCAATGACGCCTGATTTTTGCATAGTAATTAGCTCATGGCATACCTATTTGCCCGGAAATACGCCAAAATCTAATCAGTTCGAGAACTCTCCAGCCGCTCCATTCACCAATGTGAGTATTAATATGAAAAATCCCTTAAAATTTATTTCAATTTGTACAAAACAATATTTTTGAAAAATCATGGTGACACATTTTTTAAATTTGAGGGCACTACGGGTCCAGAAAGCGGTTAAATGCACAATTTGCATCTTTTCCAAGAATTGTAAAAACAGGCTGGCAACCAAAAAGATCAAACCCAAGTTGCAACAAAGAACTACAGGGGATTACCAAATTACTTGGACAGGAGATATGCCACCCTTTGTAAGCGCAACAAGCTACCCAGGGGTTCAGCGCATTCTTCGACCAATTAAGCGGTGCGAAACGAGGTGCGATGTTCCTCAATTCTGTCAAACAAATTATTAATCAGAATGTATGAAAAACCATTTCATAAAAAATGGGCACTGATCTAGCTATATGATGTTAATACCTTGTTGTGGTATACCTCCCCCCCCCCCTTTGATAAGTCTCTGTTTGTACACCACCAAATAAACACACCCATATACTGCCAAATAAACACATGGCTGACCTAATTTTTATTGTAAGGTAAACCAACTTCCTGAATCAAATTCTTTTGAAGGTGTAGTAGTCACCTGAAACATCGACACCTGAGCAAATTTGGTTGAAAATGCGGACAAGCATTTGCATTAGTTGGCAATTTTAAAAATAATCAAAGAATGACCCTTTAGTGCCACATGCATTTGACCACAATTATGATTCACACAAAGATGTACCGAGAGTAGTATATGTAGCGAAGGATTGTGCATATCCTAATGACCAGTTAAGCGATACAGCAATTAGGCATCTTTTAATTAGATCAATTGCAGGAGCAAACAAATTGCCCCTAATTGACCCCCCACGTGCACTTTGACTGCAACTGTGATGCCACACAACAGATGTACAGAATAGAAGGCTCATGTGACGGAAGGAATTTGGCATATCCCAATGTACCATTTCAGCGATTACAGCAATTATGCTATTTAATTAGATCAATTGTATCAAAAGTGGCCCTTTAATGGGCCCACATGACTTGAACCAATATGATTCCACCAAAAGATGCATGGCATCGTATTCATTCATGTTGCGAAGGAATTTGGCCCATCCGATGGACCGTTTCAGAGATACAGTAATTATGCATATGTAATTAGCTCATTTGCATACCTAAGCCGCACATATCTCGCACTTTCAAATTGCAAGAAAGATGTGCATCGTGATAGGCTTTCATGCAGTGAAGGAATTTTCCGTATCCGATGTACCGTTTCAAAATTATAGCAATTACGCTGATTTTTGCATATTAATTAGCTCATTTGCATACCTAATTTGCCCAAAACACGCCCAAAATCTAATCAGTTCGAGAACTCTCCAGCCCGTTCCCTTCCACCAAGTTACATCATTATACGCCTTACGGAACTCCAGAAAACTTGTACACAAGCCTTGCGGGAAAATTTTCGTAAATTATGCAAATTAGATACTTAATAAGCATATTTTACGCCCAAAATCTAATCAGACCGAGAACTCATGGACCCGCTTCTTTCCACCAAGTTACATCATCGTAGCCCTTACGCAACTCCAGATAAATCGTACAGAAGCACTTGAACACGGACGGCGGGCAGACCGCATGACCACAGACGGCGACGGAGGACGGAAAGACAGACAGACAGACAGACAGAAAAGTGATTACTAAGTCTCTGCCGAACAAAGTTCAGGCGAGACAAAAATCACCGGATAGAAATTAATGTTCACGTTTTGGTCAATTTATTCCAGAAAAATAGTAATGACTTGAAACAGTGTACCCTTTGCAAGGGCACAAGTTAAGTTTGGCATGACTGTGTATGGTAATCACAGCCACTGATTTGGAGCATTTTAAAGAAATTTACTAAAACGGCAGCTATTTCCGCCCGCATGACAAACAAAAACACACATCAAATTGGGAGGAAAAAGGAAACATTTCCTGGGCATTAAATTTCACTTGAATATTGAAAAAAATATGAATTTTCTTCTGATACCAATTTGGTCTCAATTCTGATCTCAATTTGATGGAGTACAGCAGGGGACAAGATTGTCGATTGGGTCACTCTCTACGACAGGGGTTCTCAATTATATTAGCTGAAGGGCCAGAGAATGCCGAACATGTTTTAAAGTTCCCTACCTGAGGGCCAAATACACCTGAAATTCTTATGTTTCCCTTTATATTTTATAGCAGGTCGAGGGCCAAAAATCAGTGGTTGGCGGACCGGATTTGGCCCGCGGGCCACCTATTGAGAACCCCTGCACTACGACATCTGCAACATGTGACTTACCTCTGAGAAGACCGGTGAGAGACAAAACTTCTGTAAATATTCGTTGAGCAGAACATAGCATTCTACCACGTCATCTAGCTCTAATGGTCTCAAACCCTCTAAAGATGGGCTCTGTGAACAACAAAGTGAATATTCACTGAATCAAAAGAAAGTTTACATGTCCTTTGCTGAGCATGAACATTGCAACATTTATTTAAAAGATTTGAAGCACCAACCCTATGAAGTAAACCAAAGAAAGACTGGTGAAAACATTCAAGTTTTTCAGAAAAAGATGGTGGCATCAAAGCCAAGCATACACTTACAATTTAAAGGCAACGGTTTAGGCTATGTAAACCTACTACACAAAAGTAGCTTCTGGTCACAAAATTCAGGAATTGTGGACTCTTGTTATATCAGGAAAAGTGGTAGTCAGAGGGTGTTTGAATCAATCCCATGATGCACAGTAATGTGCCTATATATTGTACTGTACTAAACATGTGTCAGTACTTAGGGATAAAAGTGTCCAAAAAATTTAAGAACCACAAGACATTTTCATGATCATGCTAAAAATTGCTTAAGTACTAACGCTTTGTGGGCTAAAATGAGCGTTAAAGTCAGAGTTTTTATGTGGTAAGAATAGGATTTTTATGGAATCACATGACTCCGAGGTGAAATTTCCCAAGAACTGGTGTTTTGTGGGATTGACTGACTCAAAACACCCTCTGAGTGGTATTCAAGGCAACCATCATGTTTTCTAAGATAACTACATCAAGAGCGCACATCTTGAAGTGACCTCTTTATTGTATTGTTTGGGCCTCAGTTATGAATAGAAATAAGGACAATGCACATCTAAATCATTTCCAGATCCACATCAAAATAAAGCCTGGCTCTGACTGTGAAAGTCTGCCGATTCTGGAAAGCAAATTTCATGTTCATCACGCTCTGGTTGCAGTTGCGAATATTGTTGTCTTTAACATAACACATCAAAACACATGTTAATGTGTGCAAAACCAAGTCATTCAACTAGGAACAACTCAATCATTTGGAACCCAAATTGAATGGGAGTTGCTTTTTTGAAAAGCAAATAAAAAGTACTTTTTAAATATGTATTAAAGACCTGAAATTCGGGGCACTTTTAGGATATTGTTTTTGGCCATTGTACAAGAAGGCTGGGTTTGAGACACACTGGAAGGCACTTAAAGTCTGACTCAGAGATTTCTGATTTTTTAAAAAATCATATATTAATTAAAAATAGTCAACTAGAACTAAAGATAGTCACCTAGAATGCTCAATTCCAAAGTTTGAGATGAATCGGATTTTTCGTTTTGATGCAGTAAACATTTAATATGCATCTAACAGTGCCATAGGTACTGTGTATAACAAAATTTCCGGATCCGGAATTTTAAACAAAGATGTGATTTTCTATATGAAGGACTTCGATTTGAGCTTAACTATTTCACACAGTGATTAGTATATGGACAAGCATTATGTACATGCAAAAAGCACAATTTATTTGAAAATTGAGGGCGCCCTCATTGGGAAATCTCTGAGTCAGCCTTTAATGTTGCAAGTCAAGACACTGAATGCAGAGAAGTTGGGAGCAGCCATGGTTTGCTAAATGCGGGGAGGATGTTGCACTTGAAGACTAAATACAAATGATACAAGTATTACTATAGTCCATGTCTCTACCTCCATGCAGTGACGTCAGCGCGAGATTTTTGGGTCGCAAGGGTAAATCACTCGTGCTGACTTCAAGCAACGGTGCTTTTACGTGCGCGTACAAAGACGGCATTTCTTGATGCAGGCGTAAATGTTATAACCCCGGTACCGTTACTTCTTTTACTGTCGGGTACCCATGCTCGTTCATAGGATTGCGAAAAAAAGGGTGTTTTCCTCGATCAATTTCGCGAATTTTATTTTTCGCGAAATAAAAAAAAAGGTACTTTTTCCATTTGGAAAGTTCGCGAAATTTTGAAAAGGGGGTATTATAGCGGGGGTCGCAAACCGCGTCGCAGAAAAACCTGTATTAATAAAGGTATATTTTTGTCCGTGATTTTCGGAATGGATTCCAATAACAAAGTATCAATCATCAAATCTTCAGCTGACGACATAGGCCTATACTGATATATTTTGCTAATTTCGTTATTTGTGTTTCGTTGACTGTATTTATCATACTTCGTGTTTTGTTTGAAAAGGGTAGTAAATTAAAATCATTCATGATTTCGCGAAAAAAAGGGGGTCTATTTTTGCCCTAAAAATTCGCAATTTTGCACAAAAAAGGGGTGTTTTTTTTAAACCAAAAAACGTGAAAAGGGGGTGTTTTCAATTCCTACGAACGAGCATGGGTACCCGACAATAAGAGGAGTGACGGTACCGGGGTTATAACATCACTGCAGAGAGATAGAGACACAGACTATAGTAATTACTGTCTGCAAGATGCATCATACATGTTATGTTTACTATTATTGCTGGTTCAAAATTCAACAGAAAAGATGAACTTTTAAATTTGCAAAATTAAACTTGCTGCAAAAAAGGGAGTGATTGGCAATTTGCAAAAAAAAAAAATGCCATGAAATTAACTTGTTTTACAGCAAGACTTACCTCTGGTAGCTTGTATAATTTGATTGTCCGCTGTAACGTCATGTTCCTACCAATATGTGAGAATTTGACATCGACTAATTTCTTGGGATTAAGTGACCTATGCCAGTATCTGGAAGGAACAACAAAACCAACATTAGTATCATCCCTAGAGCTATATGCTTACCATATAGCACTGTTCACACTTTTACACAATTCCAACCTACATAGCACATTGCCTGTTTATTCACTACTGACTACTACCAAGTTTAAATCCGGTTTTGTCCCCAATTAACGAGGTGGCCGGATACACCACCTCGCTCAGCAAATACTGGCTGCGGAGGATTTATTTGAGCACAAATTGACCGGTCCCTTCCTGCATGCCAATCCACAGTTTTTTTTGTGGTGGGCCCTAGCCTGTGGCAACCACCCCAGCATGCAAGGCAGCACGTGCTGGATGGCCGCCTTACTCTCCATAGCTGATGCTCTGTCGGTAGATCTTTTATTTTTTCATTCATTCTACCAGGGTACCAGCTACCCTCCGCATAAGATTTCTTAGAAACTCACTGGGGTTGACGGTTTATCCGCCGACAACTCGGCCCTGGGGACAGGTAGTACTGGTTACCAGGATCCATTAGCAGGCCCCAAAGGAACCGGACCTACTCTAAAAACACTAGATTCTTACGCATGGTGTACCACCATGTGATAGCTACCCAGTGGGTGCCAGTCTCGGGGTACGCCGGAACAACCTTCATTTTGACGCAGTAAGCGTAAAATAATCTGCTCTACTAAACTCTATCTACCCAACCAGGACCAAATCTCAAAGTACAGGCATCGCAATTTATGTTTGAACCCAAGGCACTTTCCACTACTGGACTACAATTTTACCAGCCACACAATTTTGGCCTGCGTAACCCCGGTAACCACACTAATTCGGCTATTACATGTGTACTCTTAGCTTCTACTTCAAGGGTAGCCCTTGAGCCATTAAGCATCAAGCAGGTTTGGGTATTTTGTTTTGTTTATTGGAGTGAACCTCTACATATGAAACAGGTACAGTATCTGTTGGAGAATAAGCTTAAAAAGCTGTTTTTCTTTCTGTTGGTAGCAGCTCAGATATGTTAAGGTGGCTGTGCAGTCAGGAATTCAAAGGAACCTTTTTTGCCGTATCTTCTTATTGTTGTTCAACATATTCATTATAATATTTGAGAGGAAATGACTCAGAATTCAAATAGATAATATTTTTCTTTTCCCCCAAAATAACGTTTTTTTGAGAAAATCAAATAAAATGGAATTTTTCACGCATTTTTTTTGGTTCCCTATAAAGATATCAGAAATGTTATAAAAAGTGCCTTTTTCGTATTTGGAATTACAATCATATTTCTAAAGTTTCGGTATTTCCCCTTTTTTCAAATTCTGCACTAGTTATCAAATTAATTTGCCAAAAAACCAAAACCGCGTGTTTTCAATCTGGAACAACGCCAAGATTGTTCAAAGGTTTTGAAATAATCACGATTTTTAAATTAATAACAAAATGAAAACTAAAAAATACCGACCCTAGATTTTTTGATATGCCTATAAAAAAAAAAACAAAAAAAAAACAAAAACTGATGCCATTTCATTTCTTACCGTTTGCTGATATGGATTTCGATTAACTGGGAACCGAAAATCAACATTATCGCCGAAAGTGAACACAGAGAAATCTCCATTTGTCCAATTTGTCCCATTTCCGCTACAAAATATTAAGCCTTACTCCACCAAAAGCGTTTCATCTCTTAGTCTTCAACTGCGCTCTTCTGCCCAGTTCAAATTGCTTCATCTGGATACTATGGCAAATTCAACAATGTATGAGGCTCAAATCGTGCAATTTAAATCCCAGTATGTGGCAAAACAACTCACGTGGGCACCATTGTAACAATTGCAGACAAGTTACCATGGGTGTGCGTCATATCAATCGGACATCGATGCATCAAGGCGTTTTCTGATACGCTCATTACAAAAACTGCGCGCGCGCCGAATAGCAAGGCGAGTATTGCGTAATCCGCGAAATTACCCGCCCTTTTGCAGTCAGCCGCATGTGAGTGTTTCCTTGGTCAAACATGCGTAACATAGGAAAAGTAAATGAACAAAATATGAGGAAAAAATGATCTATATAGATGCTGTTTAAATCTAGTGAAAGAAAACAATGTTTAACGTGTGCTTAAACATTAAAACAAACTAAAAACAGGGGCATTTGACTAAGTTCTTGACTTCACAGCCACCTTAAATATGTAATTTTAAATGTCCAAAATAGTGTACTTTTTAATATTTACAAACACTCAGCTTTGGATTGTTACCACCCCTTTCAGATTTTCAATGAATGAATACCTACAGAGATGGCAAGACAAATATTTTTTTCAAGGTGAACAAGTAAAGCCCCACTTTTGGCATGTTCCTAAATAAACAATTATCCAAGCCATGACCGGATGACACTTCTTCTGCCAGACACAACTCTAACTTAGAAGTAAATTGTAATTCCAAATTTTTTATTCAGCGTGCGTAGCACACGACAATTGTCTCCTAGCGGTCTTCTCGTTCTTTCTTCCAACGCCCTTACAATGCTTTTCTTCTAACCAAACCATTGGGGCTTGGGCCGATTCAACAACCAAATTTGTTCTGAAGAACCACTGACCAAGCGTCATATATGGTGTACCCAGATTGGGTCAAAGTTCAGAGGTCTGATAAGGGTGCCATACTCTGCCATAAATCAATTGGTATGGTCCACAAATTTCAGTCAGAAAAACCATTAACCCAAGGCCCCTATAGGATGTACCCAGATGGGGTGAAAGTTCAATGTAATGCAGATTAAAGGGGCATCTTTGAAAATCTATAAATTCATTTTCTTCCAATTTTCTGCCTCAAATTAATTGCTATGATCACCAAAGTTGGTCTGAAGAACCACTGACCCCAAGATCCATAAGGGTGTAACCACATTGGGTCAAAGTCATGTTAGGCGATAAGGGGCATTCCTTCTTCCTCATATCTATAAATTGCTGCTTGTGGTCTAAATTAAATGCTATTATCACTGTAATTAGAAGAAACCTCTATACGAGTGTACCCAGATTGGGTGAAAGAAAAAATCGACTGAAAAGGTTATGCTTGAAATTCAGAAGTTCCGTCAGTCTCACATCTAGTGCTATGATCACCAAATGTTGGGTCAAAAACATTAAACCCCTGCACAAGTCCTAATGGGGTGTACACAGATGATCAAATTCAACATACACAATATTATAAAGGGCATTCTTTTGAAATCTATCGAATAAATTACAACAACTTCTGCCTTACTCCAATTACCAAACCCCCGTTCAATTAACACGTTCACTAAGGTAGGGTCAAAGTCATAGCCGACAATGCATGCTGACATAGATGGCTTCTTCAGAGCACATTTGCCTAGTTAAAGCTGGGTTTTTTCTCCATGAGCGGGAGGGTGGCTGATTAACCACGCACTGCAGCAATTCGCCCCACCTCACCTTCATGCAACCCGGTCCACTACTTTCTTCCAAACCCCAACATCTGCATCAGGCAACTTCACAAACACATCACTCCACCACTTGGCTCTCTCAGTGCTTCGCAAATCCCTATCTTCATTTTCACTCAAACACAGTCTCACTCATGTACAGTACGCTCACAATCTCAACATAACTAACTAACTCGTAGGTCATCTTCATAAGGAAAGTCTTGTCCCATGTAGCAACTCAGCACATTCCATAAATTGCACAGCCAAGAATCCACTTTTGTCACCCATCCCCATCTTACGAAACTTTATTTGCTTGCCTACTTCACCTAATGTGTAGTATCAGCAAGACGATGGGCAACACAAGGCCCAGCATCACCACATTAACAAAAAAATGAAACAATTCCCAGGATACTTTCCAAGACTATTCTTTCCTCTGCTCCATTGTAACTCAACCAGAAACCTCTTCTTGCATTTTCAGTTAACAGACAGATTTGCTACCTACCTGCATGTAGCTAAAGGCTTTGGTAGTACTAAAATGCTGGTACACAGCCTGGAAGATTCCTTCCACGTTGACTCGTCTTGTGATCTCAGGATCAACACCGGAGCTACTCGCTTCGACCTCAGCTCTGTGCACACAGAGGAAGTTGATTTCTGCCATTTTTTGATTTCTGCACAGTAGAGAAGAAATGCAAAGGTTACTTAGGCTTAAGCTTTAAAACAATATTAAGAGTGCCCTCAATTTTAAAATTGTGAGAATATGCACAGTTGTGTTGGTCATTGTCTATTAACTACACCTGGCACAAAAAAAAAAAAGTATCTCGGCATGTTTTCGATCAGTATTGTGCCAAAGTCCTACCATTTTGAAAGTTTCGAAATATACATTTTATGTCTAGTCTTGACTTTCATTTAATACCTGGCTGTAAATAAGCGTGCAGAAATGGCCGAGATAGAACGCGAAAGACGCAAACCCCATAACAACCAAAAGTTGCAGTTTTGGGATTTTCAATGGGCATTGCAGGTTACTGGGAAACGAACAGGGTCCACAATCAATTTGCAAGTAGGCTTTCTCGCTCATTCGAGTCGGCAAACCTCTTTGTGTAAAATCAATACACATGTTTATTGCGTTGTACCACAAAGTGACCATGAAAAATCCAAAAACTGCAACTTTGTTTTTGGGGGGTTGTGTCTATCTGGGTGCTCTATCTCAGCCAAAATGTATCATTTCGAAAACTTTCAAATGTCGGACTTTGAACACAATAATGATCGAAAAACAAGCCGAGATCCTTTTGGCCAGGTGTATACCTGGGAATGGTAATGCTCAAATGTAAGCATGCATCATAAAACTAGAACTTCACGGTCTCGGCTTTCGCGCTCGCTATATTCAAAGAATATAAGCTGTATGCCGCCCCATGACCTTTGACCCTGCACGTGACCTTTTGATCTCATCAAAATATGAGGGAATCGCATGGTGACCTATGACAAAAGTTGGTTCAATTAAACTTCAAGTTTTTAATTTCGATCACTTTACATTTTAAGCCATTTTTCAACTTGACATCACATGACCTGTGACCCTCACAGGACCTTGACCTGTCAAACTATGACCTTTGACTCATCAACATATGAGAGATTCCCAGTGTGCACCTATGACAGAAGTTTGAGTTACAATTGAAGTTAAACTTTTCAATTGAGGTCAATTTAAAAAAACTTAACAATTTGTGTACACACACATAAACACATCCACACACACATACACACATATCATACACACGCACAATGGGTTGCTAAGTGGTCCTGCCAGCTATAGTGGACTGGCCCACAAAAAGGGATTTTGTAATAAGGTAATTCAACGGCAGCGCTTGAATTGTGATATATCTGTCTATAACATTATGAAAATAACCAATCTCACAGAAAATGATGCTAACTTGGAGTTGGTGAACCAAACAGCACTTGACACAACATGCGCTATTTCCTGGCTATATCATAGCGGGATACGATATTATTTATTCTAATTACAAAATTCCTTCCATAGAGAAGTTCGAGCTTTACCAGGGTTAAACTAGCGCATTATCCATGGAACTGCAAAAAAATCTCAAAATTTTGAAAATTGGGGGATGCTTCTCCAAAAAATGTGCCGTTACCTCTTTAAAACCCTATAGCAGAACATTAATGTTTTTATAATGATGGTTTTACAACAGACCAATGATGTTAGATTTGCAACTCAACACTTTAGACCATTTTTTACAAAATTACAAAACGTTAACCAAACATACATACATACCACAAAACTTAACCGGACCCATACAAACATACACAGAAATTAGTGATTCATAGTCTGCTCTGAGCAAGCTCAGGGGCAAGACAGCAAGCTCGGGGGCAAGACAGAAGCTCAGGGGCAAGAAGAAGCTCAGGGGCAAGAAAGAGCTTGTAAACAATACCTCATTATACAAGCAATTGAGAGGAAAAAACCGGCTCTGCTTGACAAATGATCAGTGTAAATGCTGTGAGCCATCACTTTTGTGTAAACATTTAAAACAGTCTATGTTTCGGGGAGTGACAAACTCTCTTTAAATGTAAAGTTAGTATTTCCATATTCCCTTATGCAACTGACATATTTAGACTTACTTTCATAGGATAGCAATGACCGCCGGTACACCAATGATAAATCCTCAGTTTGCGATGGAAGCCACTTCACTCTTCTACATGACATTGACTTAACCAGCCTGGGGGACAAAAGCCCGGAGGGAAAAAAACAGTAAACAATATCAATTGCATTTGGACATACTATCTTAATTGTTCAATCATTAAAGGCTGACTCAGAGATTTTCAAAAATATAATTTTTTTGGGTAGTAATTAAAATAGTCAAATTTTTTCAGAACTAAGTATGTTCACCTAAAATGCTCAAATTCAAAGTTAGAGATAAATCAGAGTGTTTGTTTTCAACAGTACACATTTATGTGCAGTATTTAACAGTCCCAGGATATGTGTATTCCGGATCCGGAATTTTATACAAGTGGTGATTTCTATAGAAGGACTTCATTGGAGCTTAGTTATTTCACACAGTGAACTAGTAGATGGACAGAATTATGTAATGCAAAAAAAACATGATTTGTTTGAAAATTGAGGGTGCCCGCTTGGGAAATCCCTGATCACCCTTTATATAAATTAATCATTAACCATAAATAATAGTGCAGTAATCTATAGGGCATGACAGTATGTTTTATCATGTCTATATATAAACAGAATGGTTAACTTTAATAAGGCAGAACCTGCATTCATCACATTCTACCCAAGATTGGTTATTAAAAACTCTGCATATGGCGGGTAGGTTGAAGTTTATGTTATGATGCAAGACAAAACAGACATGCAACCGTATTAGTGCGCATACAGCTGAAGGGCTACTTACCACTTAAGAAAATCTGGCGAGTAGTCAAATCGAAACATATTATCGTCGTCTTCTACATAGTTCTCATTCAACAGTGTGTATAACTCTTGTAACTGCAAGATTATGAAACAAAGAAAAACAATTTAGTATAAATTCAGAGTTAACTCAGATTAGAGAACAATATTGCACTAATGCCACACACGACTATGAACAAAAATGCCACATTTGTGACTGTTACAGTCAGGAATGTTTAAATTAAAACCCCATGCTTTGTTTGAAATTATAGTTATTGGTGACAAATATGAGTTACAATTTAGTTAGTTAAATTTGGCAACTGGTGACCGACTGCTTCTGATAGATTACTGCCTCAGGCGATCTGTAATTAATAGCGCCCTCAGGGCAGTGGGCAAGTTTTCTTGGATGTCAACAAACCCTCGGAGAATCAGTCTGGTGGTTGGAGTCGGTCAGGATGAAGTAATTTTCTCCATGTCGCTTCTACTTTTTGCTTGATCTGTGGACTTAGTTTTTACAGCGACCCTGTTGGTGAAGATTAAACGCAGTGTTTGGCGTTTGGACTTTGAAATGATTCGACTGAAGCTTCAACTCAACTTTGTGTCGCTGACAAGCTTTTCAAACCGCGCTTGTGGATAGCGTCACTGGCCGCCATGTTTGAATTTTCATCATTAATATGTATGAATTTGAAGTTCCAGACTCGCCTTAGTTTCTACGCCATTATATGGTTTCTTCGTTGGTAAGCAGGTATTTTCCCTACAAATCCCGACTACGGTCATGATAAGTCTTACTCCAGCTCGCCGATAAATATGACTTTTGCGAACAATTCATGGACATGAATTTTAATTATCGCCATGTTGGAAAGCCCACATTGTGACCACATGATTGAACATTTTCCACTCTTCTGACGCGACAAATTGAGGGTTTTTTTCGGACTGTTTTAAAAATTATAGGGTTTAAATGCAGGTCGCCTTCTAAATAAGTTCTAGGACATTTCATACCTCACAAAACTGAATATCATATCTATTTTTCCTAGACTTAAACAATTTTATGAAATTATGAACTGCCACCATTTAACTTTTGATTGTATTGTGTAATTATGTTTGTCATTGATGTTTGCTTTGATCCACAACCAACCAGTGGTTCACCTAATTGGCGTACTATAATTAAGTGAAGAAATTCACAAAAATTCCTGCTTTGTTCAATGATGTTTTTCCCTGCGTTGTTTAGAACCATTTAGGCTATTCTGGCCCGTAACAGTGACTAAACATCAAAGTCATAAATGAAGAAAATTCAAGCGGGGGTTTAGCTTGTCTTAGTGCTAACATAATAATAGAGGGCCAGTTGTTCTGTTGATGAAGTTTATATGCATCTGTCCTTTAAAATTCAAATATGGCAGAATCTTGATATGGGCACAATAACAACTTTCTATGCAATGTCACACAAGACCGAACTTTGACCATACATGATGAGAAACTAGTACACTTCAAAAAAGCTGAAATAGTAGACTATGGTAACATGCAAGCTAGATAAAAGAAAATCATGAGTTAGTTTTGTCTAAGAAGAGCAACAGAATCACAACAAATCCAATAAGCACCTTTCCATGTATGTGGTGTAACACATGTGACCAAATAATGGCCAATCAGCAATCAGTATTTTCTGGATAGTCAAAGCAAATCAATTTTTAATTTTTATGAGCAATCTATTTCCAGGAATTTACGTAACTTTCAATCATCATCTTATTTATCTTTCTATATAATGATGATGTATTTGGCTTATTCACTTCAGGTGTGATCTAATACATTGCTAAGAATTCCAAATATGCAAAAAAATGGGTTCAAAATTGGGGGCACTTTCTGGAAACGTCCTTGCGTCTCTTTAAGATGATGGAAAATAACTTATTACCTATCTGCCAAATCTGGGACAAGTCGATCGCAGTGTATTTTCCACTAATCATACGACGCTGTGACAAGTGCGCATGAAAAAACCAATCGGTGCCGACTTTCTCTTTGGTTGCTAGGTCAATGGCAACTGCGTTCAACACAGTCGTCACACTGAATCATCGTGTGTCCCAGGATTGGCTGCACGGGATAAAGTCACTGGTATAATGCCGTGTGTAACTCAAGGCGGCATTCTCAAAGGGTGTCTAACTTTAGACCAAGTCACCCAGATTTAAACCAGGTTAGCCCTACATGACTGGACCTTTTTTTCCTTTCAAATACTGTGAAGTGGCCCATCCTTGAGGAATTTTCTCACCCATAACAGCACACTTTAGATTATGTTGGAAAAAAAAAATGTCCACTATGTAGGACAACGCTCGGTTTAACCCTGGGTCTAAAGTTAGACTCCCTTTCAGAATACCAGCCAAGCATTATGCTTTAGCTAGTTACTTACAACTGATGGATTGTGCACATCTAGGGTATCCCATGTAAACTGCGCTGGTAGTGAATAACACTCCTGACGGACGTCTATTTTATCAGGTTCTACTGGTTCATTGATCTCCTGCTCTACCTTCCTCGCTATGTTTTGAAAGCATGAAGGCAAGGTAAGGCGGAACCAGAAGAGAAAATAGGGGTGTTTCCATCAAGGTGAACACCATTTTATGACATACTTGTCTGACACCATGAAGTCGGAAAACCTTAAGGACCTAACGGAATAAACACAAAGTTATGTGGTTTATCCGTTAAGATGGTTTCGATTCATAGGGCGTGTCAGAAAAAAGTATGTCACAAAAGGGTGTCACCGTATGGAAACACACCAGAAAATAGGGAGACGCGTGGAAACAACAAAACAAAATAAATCAAGAAACATTTTTCAGTGTTTCGCCATGCTTTAGAATGCAAAGTTGAGTTGTCCTAAATGATCACCACTAATATATGTTATTATTATACCGATTACCGATTTAAAATTTCAAAATCGGTTCTTTCCGATTCCGATTCCAATTTTTACTGTGTATGTTTTTAAGTTATCATCGCCGTTTTCGACAGCCAGCGGCCAGAAAGTAGCAGATCGATTTAATTTGTCAGTCAAGTATGCACCCAAGTTGAATGTTTGTTTTTACAGCTTGTAGTGTACTTTGGTGTCATAACATGCTAAGAAGTTGTTTTCCTATGGTTACACAGCAGTGGGTCAGTAAAATTTTAAGATTTTCCTAATACTTGCCGCAAATTGTTTCTTTACTGATCGTCGTCGGCTTAAATCTGTCCATCAACGTCCATAGCTCAGCTGTCTGCGCACACAAGGGTACACTGTAGTGTAACTCAAAGTCATCCAGGTCAAGGTTTCATTACCGGAAATTGACTCGGGGATTTTCCATCCGACTCAGAGGATGATGGACGCGACAATGGGTCGGGCGGTGGCAAAGGCATGCGTGAATGATCATGCATTATTATAATCGACTTAGTTCCTGCCAAGACGTTTGAAAACTTTCTCTGAGCAATATTATTAAAAATAATCATAATAATAATAAAAAAAAGACCAAACCACACAATTACTTTTTTTATCTTACCCGTTTCCATGCGGTCCATGTTGCATCTCAATCCTTGTGTCCAACTAGGCTAGCAATTACCAATAACTTCTACTTACCGTAATTTTCGGAACATAAAGCCGCGCAGCGTATAAGCCGCACAGGCCTAAAAATCGCCCGTATTAAGATCGACATAACATATAAGCCGCACCTCCAGATAAGCCGCACCAGCGTCGGCCGATGAGGATAGTGTATAAATTGTTGTCATAGAGAAAAACCAACGTATTATTCATGTTTATACGCATTTATTTACAGTTCAATATATTGTCGCACCCATTTTCCATGCGGACTATTTTTATATTTTATAAATATTTTTATAAATATCTTTCAATGAACATGAAAATCCATGGAAGCAAAGTCAAGAAATACGGCCGAAATATTCCATTTTCAAAGCTTCGTTATGATTTTTTTAGGTATGTTTTCACATTGCAGTGGCTATTTTTTGTTACAGCATCGATGGTCATAATAAATCTGAAGAAGAGACTAATATTGGTTTGTCGGCGACCTTTGACTAGTCACTATTCTCCATGGAAGCACTACGGGGCCGGCGGAAAGCGTTTACTACCAAGGAAGACGGAGCCTGTTGGATTCGTACCACGGCACTAGCACGTCCCGAAGGGACTACGCTCTGAATACGGAAACCCACTCCGACAATACCATTATTAGCAGCATATTTAAGTTACTTTCCTAAATTCGCAAAATTGTTTTTGTATAACTTGCTTGTTGTTACTTTTTTTATCCTCTACGTCATTTATGTTTTTATATAACATTTATCCTTGATTAAGACAGAGACGAAATTGGTTTATCAGCAGGTGAAAGGGAACCAGAGGAAAACATACCAGACATGCAGATTAGCTTGATGAGGAGGGGGTTGGTGGCGGCCCTATTTCACAGTGACAGAGAAGATGAAGACTTTGACGGGAATACCATTCTGCTAAAGAGAGAATATGAGTGTATGTCACATAAAAAAAAAAACAAGAGTCACTTCCCAGTCCACTCCCCAGAAAAAAGTTACAGTCCAATGGATCCAAACCCAATAAAGAAAATTAATAGAAACTGTTCTTTCTCTTTCCTATTTCTTCATATTTGCACTTTTCCCTGTGTGGCGTGTGTTTTTCTTATTAGGGATATATTAAAATGATTAGCTATTTTCAAATTTGCCACTTAAATATACGTACCGATTTTGTAAATATGAATTAAAAACATATTAACTATAATTTAAAATAAAATCGTCTTTTATTATAGAGTTCAGTTTCCATTTGTAATCGTTTAGCTTCTAGCAAACAATATAAAATGATTATTGTACAATCGCAATTGAAATATTAAGTACCAAACCAAAAATAAAAACACCTAAAAAGCTAATTAAAAATATCAGTCTTTTATCAATAGCGTTCAGTTTCTACTTGTAAATCGTTTTTTAGCTTCTATTTTGAAAAAAATGAAAACAAATGAAGAAAGTTCTATAACAACGGTCTTGGTGCACGTGAGTTCCGTACTATAATGTTCAAGTACAGAGCAAAAGAAGTGAAAACTGTAAAAAATTTTCTCTTTTAGTTCCAAAAATTAACAGGCAGGGTGTTGCTTAGTAATAATAGTGAAGAGAGAAAAAAACAAAAGACAGGCCACTAAAGACGAGACATAGTCGCAAACTTAAAAATAGTTCGTTCCCTATCTTGCCTGTGTCCCCATCCAAGAACGACGGGCCCCGACATTGCTTACCTAGGCGATAGACAGCGATCTAATGCATGCATTGCCATGCGGTCTCTTGACCGTTATTGCGTTAAATAAATAATTAATGAACAAATAAAAAAAATAAAGGTGTTTTTAAAAAAAAAAAGTTACAAATGAATACCGTAATATTTCATGTAATAACACTCTCATAAATGTAAGATTCTATAGGCATAAACACGAACTTAAAACAGGATGGATTTTTTTTTAAAAAGCTGCAGACCTAACCTTTGCGGAAGTTTTTAGTTTTTTAAAATACACGGGGAACTTCGACATTGATGGCCAGAAACACAAGGAGTCTGTTTTTCGATCTTGGCTGGTTCCCCGTTGGTCGATGTTGCGAGTAATTACACGGTATTGTCTGTCTGGTGCGACGAGCTTGTTCCCCGCTGGTCGATGTTGTGGGTACGTAATTACAAGGTTGGTTATTGTCTGTGGGCGATCGAAAAGTTGATGCATGTCTAGTCACTTGTATACAGACGATGCCGCTTCAATGCGGCTTTTTGGTTTATTATGACTTAGAGTCTCAACTTGAAAGGACTTCATATTGATCAATTATCAAGTGGGCCAATAATCACACAAAGGATGTTTACCCACACATCGTAGTTTGTAAATTGAGGACACTTCAGATTGTTTTTTTTTTTTTTTTTTTTTTTTTTTTTAATTTTATTAGTTGCTTTCAGGTCCACTCACTTGTGGGGTTTAATTTTAAACTTTAAACTAACGTATAAGCCGCTTCGGTTAAGCCGCGGCATCCTTTGAAAGCCTTTGAAAACAACATATAAGCCGCGGCTTATCTTATATTCCGAAAATTACTGTAATACGACCTATGGTGAAGTTCAAAATGTTCAAGGAACGTTTAAAGATAACGCTAAAATACACCAATGCGAAAGGTCCAAACATGTTCAAAGTTTCATCCAATTATAAATGTTGAAAGTTTATGAACTCACTGCAAACTTTAAAATCTAACATCAACGAAAACTGCAATGTGAGTCGCTGGTGAGTGGACGACTTAAACTTCAAATTAAGTAATACTACAAAACGTCACAGAGTCGCAACTCGGGGTAACTAATCATAAAGTTATAATCAAATTTAACATAGGCAGGTTTCCTCTAATAACCCGGAGAATCCCGCCTTACTTGGATGTAAGCGATTTCTCTTGGCCTGGTAAAATACCGCAGCTTCACTGAAAGGACGTGCAATTGGACGCTGCTGGAGGGTGCTGATAAATACTTCTATGAAGCTCTCGACAACACGGATTAGCGGCCGTGGTTCTGAGTCCACCAGGGAAAGGGGTTGGCATTTCGCTTCAGCAAAGGCTCAGATGTGTACGTCTGTATTCCTAATTTATGTTAGCCGTCGGCATTTGCACGGCTTGTGCGCCCTTTTCTTGAAGGTAGTCCGCGAACATTGCAGACAGTGGGTCAGCTGTATCCGTATTGCTAGGGGTGGGCAAGTATTAATTTTCATAAAATGTGAACAAGTCATAGTTTTTCTATGGCAAAATTTTATGTAGAATCCAAATATTGGGTTATTTTTGTCATCAGATGACCCCTGTGGTTGGTTCTGTAGCAAAATACAAAATGGCCGCCAAATACACATTTTGACCAATGTTATTATCATAACCTCATCGGAAATCATTTTTGCTATGTATTTAAAATCTCTGATCAAACTTGATCATTTGTGTAATCCTATCAACTATATGGGTAATAAGAGGGCTCTGTTTAATGCAAGAAATATTCAAAATGGCCACCAAATTGCCAAATTGCCACCTTTTCTGCATTTAATGATAATTGTAATTGTCTTTGCCATATTGTTGCATTATGTTTCTGTGGCATTTTAAACTCAAAACTATTTTAATGCAATAATAATATTCACCAAAGCTGTCTATATTGTTTTTTTACACAAAAACTATCCAAAATGGCCGCAAAAATCACATATTGGATGTAATTTTACAAAAGAGCAGGAAGATGAACTTGAATAGAAAGAAAGGCATTTTGTCCATGAGATATGCATTCATAAGCAAAATGTCACTTATTTCTGGCTGCAGTGCATTCTTAATTGATGTTCTCATTTGATCTACATGTAGAGAAATCCTCTCCATTCTCAGATTCATCAGCAGATTTCACTCGGTGCATCCTAGAGCTGTTTTTTGCATGAAGATAACGCACCTCCGGAAGGAGCGGTTTCCAATTCAGGCCATCCCAAAACACTCTTTAAGTTGTGACAGACCCGAGTGTGTTTTATAAATATGTATCTAGTAACTTCAGGAATTTCAGTCTTTCTTCTAAACTCCACTTTCTTCAAGACTAATAGTTTGTGAGCGTTCTTCGCAGTATGAATGAAATTTCTCTGCAATTTCTCAGAGGTCCTTGCCCATTTCCATCTTGATCTCTTTTCTTTGTCGACTGCTAGGTGAACACAGGATCAACAAACAACTTTTTGGTCAAGATTGAACAATTTTGTGCATTTCTATTCCATATTTGATTTTGTAAGTGATGAGTTAACGTCCACCACTCTCCGACAGCCCAACTCCATCTGCTTATAGCTGTATAAGAGACACGATGACATTTCCAGAAAGAAATGCCCCCAATTTTGTTTGAAACGGATTTTTGTTTTGCATATTTGGAAAGCTTACCAATATTAGGTCACACCTGAAGTAAATAAGCCGAATGCACAGTTGTTATGTAAGATCATTAACATGATGAATTTTCTGTCGCGCACAACAGAACAAGCAAACCATGCTTTCGTAAGGGGATAATTGCGATATCAGGCAACTTCAAAACATATTGTGTTGGTTTACTTCTTTACTTGTCTAATAAACCTTCGAAACGTTCTTGGTAGGTGTTTTTCCGAATGATCAAGTGCAAATTGAGAGAAATTTGTATCAAAAGGTATCCCCCTGTCCCTTTAACTGTATAGGCATGTGACATAAACACCTGGTATCCACACCCCAATGCTGCTTACTGTGCCTTTTGTATATGAGATTTAGGAAAGTGATTGAAAGAGGAGGTGAATGCTATATAATGTATACTTTTAATTAAAGACACACCAACTTTTGAAAACATTGTCGGCATGATGCATGTACAACTCCTCCATGCTGATATCTGTTGCACATAGTTTATAATAGTGCCCATGGTGATATATAGAGCTAATGGTAAAACTAAATTAATACCAATAGTTGAGAATATGTAGGTCCTAATTAATTACGTAATCAATCTTGTAGTGATTCTAAATATTTTGAGACAATTAAAGGGGCACCATCCGAGCCTCGACCTCACCTTTCACACAACACAGAGAAAATGTTGTTTAAAAGTTTGAACAGTTGTTTAAGTGAACCGAATACGGCGGTTAGGGTGCTTGCCTGTGACGCAAATTTACCAACAAAATATCCCGGGTTCGAATCCCGGTGGGGTCGTGGCACTTGCTGGGATTTATTCGGGTACTATCAATTCTTGATTTGATCTGTATACCAGCTATTGATTAAATACAGAATACCGCTCTCCTCCATGGTTCACTTGGAATTGGGCAAATGGATCATGAAAGCATCCCGTCCTTCGGAGGGGACGTTAAGCTGTCGGTCCCGTGTACAGAGAATCACAACTGTACATGTACATCGCAGTCAGTGTCGAATAAGAGTAGGGTGAAAACCCCCGACTGTTCCCAATCCGCCCCAGCCTCAAATAGCGGGCCATGTTAGGAGCGTCCGTATCATGGACGCACGCGGCTCCGGATCAGCACACTCAGTTGAATAAATCCTGACACCACCACAAAGCCATTACCAATGACTTGTGGATATGCTAAGAAGAGTGAACTGATCAACTGTTGTTTTTGCAGTGTGCATCAAACCTTTCATTAGAAACATTGTATTTTTCTCATCTCATCTTATCTCTAAAAATATTTTGACTGACTTCTTCCAATTTCATGCCACAAAGTAAAATATAGTTTGTTTACGTTAACTGGAAAATATTTTGTACAGTATTCTATGGGCTATTGTAACACACACACAATTACTGTTCACATGAAAATGATATGTTGGATTCAATTTTGGAAATAAAGTATGTTGTGATGGCCCTTCCTACGAAATAGAGGAATTACATCTTGTAATCCAGGCATCAGAATCTTCAGTTTGAAAAAATGGAATTCAGTGGTTTTGGCCCAAATTTATGCATTTTCATTTATTTTCAGCCTAATTTCGGACATTTTGCTGCATTTCACGCTTTTAAATTTTTTTCCTGCTTTCAATTTGTTTTTTAACAAAAGTTAATTCTTATGCCTGGTAACCGGATGGGGTACCTGAATACAATGAACACTACCCCAATGATGCATCTTCCCCAGGATAGGTCTACCCTTTGAAATCAAACAAGTACTTTGTATATGACAACTTGCTTTTTTAGGCTTTCATGGAAGAATGTGATATTTCTCTTCATTTAAAAACAATTACTTGGCGGCCATTTTGTTTTGATCTTAGCATTGTTCTTACTTAATACTTAAAAATTAAAAGTTAAATGTATTGCTTTGTTATCTATGTCATACAGTGGTACAAATATAATTGTTTGGTTATTTAAGTTGTCTTCTTTAACAAATAGACCATCCAAAATTGTCCATGAAATGATGGAAAATGTCGATTTAGCGGCCATTTGATTTTTTAAAGATAAAATTGCACACTGTGAATCTCTGGTGAATAACATAATTAAGTAGATGGTAATTTGCCTTTTAAAGGCCATAACCATCTTAAAATGTGGTGTATGGGGATGTTATTGGCTATGTTTTGGTAGAAATGGCCATTTTGGCGGCCATTTTTGAATTTGCTACAGAACCAAACACCAGGGGTTATCTGATGACCAAAATAACCCAATATTTGGATTCAACACAAAATTTGGCCAAGAAAAACTCTGACTTGAAAAAAATATGGAGTATGCCCCACCTTAGTATTGCCGTCTCCTTCATCGCCGTCTGGAGGAGCAGTAGTGGATGGTGCATCTGTGGGAACTTCAGCTTCGCTTTCCTCTACAGCTGCCTTGATGCTTTCTGCCTGATTGCTTCCTTGACGAAACCAAAGCTTTGTACGAGGGTCTAGGAAAGGTTGCGGAGAACACAGAACCTTTGTTCTCCTCCATGTCAAAATCGGCGGTTGAGTGATTCAAGCATAGCATTGGTGAGTTTTGATTCCCTGATCATCGTCATGTTGGCAAGCGATCGATGGACATGTAAACGCTGGGAATCACCATAGCGCACGTGGCAATACTAGAACTGGCTTCCCTGGTTAGTGTCTCAAAAAACATTTCTAGTGATTCTGACCAGTTTTTTCCCAAAGTCCTGATGCGGTCCATTGTTAGGACATTCATAAAGACTTGCATACTCGACAAGAGCTTCTCTCTTGCTCCTGGATGCGACGATAACATCTAGTATGTGCTA
Source organism: Ophioderma brevispina (assembly GCA_023653785.1). Lineage (NCBI taxonomy): Eukaryota > Metazoa > Echinodermata > Ophiuroidea > Amphilepidida > Ophiodermatidae > Ophioderma > Ophioderma brevispina. The sequence continues at coordinate 60,968 of JAMKCH010004262.1, forward strand.
TTCCAGCGAGTTTGCACATCTTGGAGAATATGGTGATTGAGGGTAGCTTATGCTTGGTCTGGAGCTTTTCGAGAAGGTCATACGCGAGAGTTGAATGATTGAAGTGAGGTACTATTCTGCGTCCAACTGATAGCATATCGTGAAGTATTTGGTGTCGATTGTTGATGCATTGACGATGACTAGCCTGTAGCGTGTGGATGAAAGCATCCCTGGTGGCGACATCTGCTTTTTGTAATCCAGCTACCACGTTGGGTCCGTTATCTCTCAGAATCGTGGGGACTTGTTCCCGCAGTTAATTCCCAGGTGCTTGAGCATTTTTAGCGTTTCCGCCGCAATTGCGTCTCGGTGGACTACTGGGAATAGGATGCGCTGAAGATGCCACGCTCATATTTAAACTCTGGGCTCATCCAATGACAGTCAAAACTCAGCAATGAATTATGTCCGAACGTAGATGACACATGTCGGTGGTTGAAACTGAAGTGTTTGACGTCTTTAATTTCCTTCTTGACTGCACTTTCTACTCGCTTATGTATATGTCCGGGATGACCGTCTACTGAGAGAGCTGCGGACGGGAGCTTATATCTTGGTCCCAGTTGGTGCACAAACCTCCGAAAACCGACATCATCTACTATTGAAAACAGTTGCAAATCGAGTGCTATCATCTCAGCCCAACTTTATAAGTAGCCTTCACCGCACGACTATCTGGTCGAATCCCAAGGGGTAACCTTATCGATCGTTTCAGAAAGCTGGAGTTGTTTATGCACCTTTTTAGCATTTTGGCTTGTTGCTGGCGCTTCGCTTTCTTCATATGCCTTGCGTTTAGAGCGACGGCGTATTTTGCAGTGGCCTTTTCAAATTCGGCGAATGTGACCAAAAGTGATCTTTTAAGTGGTTTTTAGATTGTTGTCGTATAGCTTGCGGATGACTTGCCACCCCTTGAGATGAAGCCCTTGCATTCAGCGACATTGGGCTCGCCGAATTATCATTTGGATCACATCGAAGTAAGTAATCCCAAAATTTTGCTGTGTGCGCGAGGCATTCTGGAAATCTGAATCAAAGGCTCTAACTCAGAGTTCTTTATTTCTTATTAACGCGTAAACGTACTTTGATTTTAAACGTAACCCAAACAGTGTTGATTTGGACGTACAGTTCAAAAGATGACGATTCGAATCATGAAATTAAATTCACCATCCACATCTGAGTGTTGTGTTCCATCAAATATGCGTATTCATAATGCGCGGGTTCCGGTTTTCGCCCTGCGCCTCGCGGTTTTATACTTACGCATTTATAACGCAGCACCATGAAGCGTACGCGTTAGTACGCTAACACTTTCGATATAGGCATTACTTTAAGTTTAAAACATTGTCAAATCTTAATAAATGAAAAAAAAACATACTATAGTAATTACTTTCCATATATCTAGGGATTTATTATTTTGTTAACTCCAATGTTTGTTAAAGCCCTAATTTGTAATCTTAAATCTCAAAAGCGATTCGCAAGCTAGCTATCAACAAGAAAACAATTAAAAATATTTAAAAAATAAACATTTCGTTTACCTTTGTGCATTCAACCTGCGAGTCGGGGTGACCTTCAAAAATGACAGTCGCGGTAAAAAATTATGATGTAGATTATTTCAGTTTCACCACCATTCAACCAATATAGTTACCTGTCATAACCAACAGTCTAACTCAAAAACAAACCAGATTCATGCCCTAAAACATTTTCCTCTTGTAAATATTGTTAACTATTTTGTGTTTAAAGGCGTCTTTCATCCACATTCAACTCCCAAAATTATTAATAATTATGGCCTAACATGTGGACACTTTTTATTCTAACGCCCTTTATTACTATTACGGTTTAGCCTCGTACGTAGTTGCAGAGTAGCTTCCAACTTGCGTATTTTCTGATGGATTGATATAATTCGCTGCGCCGCCAGTGCTCTTAAGACAATGTCAGCCGACGGGGGGGAACTCAACTTCATTTTAATTGTCGCAATAGCGGAACCAGAATCGTGATGGAATGTGCATTTGTACGTAGGTTAAACCACAAAAACGGGGTCAGGCTAAACCACTGCTAAAACGGCCAAAATAGGACGTTAGGACAACAGTACAACTCTGGTGAAATAAAATAATAAATGATTGTTTCAGTTCTTTTGATTTATTTTCACCATTTGGCCATCAGTTGGAACATTTTAATTCAAGTTCGGAGCTCTATGATATTAATATAATCGGTAATAGGAAATCGGTATAAAAAATGAAGAATTTGCGATACCGACAGGATTCCGTAAGGATTTCATAATCGGCCCAATTTCAAGAATACCGATCAATCGGTTATTCTCTAATGCACAGAAGGTAACAATGAACCAAAGTTCTCCATATAGGGCCCTAAAAAAAAGGTCGGCTGATTATGTGGTCAGAATAGGTAGAGCAATAAATGACCTAAGTAACCCCTGAATGCCCTTTGACCTATCGGTAACCCACAAAAGACCCCGTGTCTCAATGTATAAGCATACCAATATGAACTGATCCATCACTGCCCCACATAAAAAGCTGCCCATTTACCCAAGTGTTATACCGAACGTTTGGACAACAGACAATTCTTTAAGCTAGCTAATAATAATAAATAAGGGGCATTTAAAAGTTGCAGACTCCGGCCCAAGGTCGCTCACTGGGCTGTTGCCTAATTATTATACGCTGCATCAGGAAATCGTCTCACAATCATTCGCCTAGTTACTTAGTTTGAACACAGACACACACAAGTATAGGGACACACACAAATGTATAGGTACACACAAAACCATGCGTAATCATGCTGCCATAAGGTCATTCGAGTACACAATATCTAGTCATCTTCAACTGACGACTGAAATTTTTATAACTGGCAGAAAAGTGGGTACTGTCCTGATGTACACAGAAACCCAACATTCATTTGAAAATTCAGAGTTTTAAAGTGAAGCTTTTGAAATCTGAACTTGCAATTTTATCTTACACATTTTAAAATGAAGCTCAAGTTTTCCCCTAAATAATCTTACAAATCTGACCCTCACCTAATTTTGGCACTGGCTGTGGTATCCCAGAACTGGTAGTGTTTTTTCTTGGCTTCGTCAATGTTCTTGGCTGGTCCCGGCGTACCAACATTCTCCAGGCCTTTGAAAATCGCGGCTTGTTCATCGACATCTGTTGCATGCTTCAAAACAAAAAGGGAGTAAGTGATAACCCTTAAAAATATTGAGCAGCACACTGCTAGGTATAATACGAGTGTGCATCCAGGAAAAGCTACAACAATTTTACAAGTAGCTTGCACCGAGAGTAAAATTAGTGCGCGTATTTTGTCTTCAAGTGGCCGACTTATTTTGCAAGTCTAGATTCGGAACTTGGTTTTCAAGTGGAGGTTCTGATCACGGTCTTGAATCAAGGATGCAATGAGATAATTCTTCACTGTAAAGGGTATACACCTGGCACAAAAAGTATCTCGGCATGTTTTTCGATCGGTACTGTGCCAAAGTCAGACCATTTTGAAAGTTTTCAAAATATACATTTGGTTGCTTAGGTCTTGCTCTTTTATTTAATACCTGGCTTGTAAAAAAGCGTGCAGAAATGGCTGAGATAGAACGCCCAAAGACGCAAACCCCCAAAACCAAAAGTTGCAGTTTTTGGATTTTTCAATGGGCATTGCCGTGTACGGGGACACGAACATGCGGACCACAATCAATATTGCATGTTGGCTTTCTCGCTCATTCAGTCGGAAAACCTCTTTGTGTAAAATCAATACACACGTATTGGAAAAATCCAAAAACTGCAACTTTTGGTTTGGGGGTTTGCGTCTTTCGGGCACTCTATCTCAGCCATTTTTGCACGCTTTTTTACAAGCGAGGTGTTACATGAAAGAGCAAGACCTAGACAACAAGATGTATATTTCAAAAAACTTTCAAAATGGTCTGACTTTGGCACAGTACTGATCGAAAAACATGCCGAGATACTTTTTGTGCCAGGTGTACTTACAAATCAAGGGATCACTGACACACAAAAATGTAACAAATTCCATTTTCTCCTATTTTTAAAATTTCCCACTTAAGTTTTTGTATCTCTGAGCACTTGGGCCTTCAGGGCTAGAATTTCAGCTAGAATCCGAGAATCGATTCTCGCAAAGATTCTCGTAAACTGATTTGCGTGAATCAATGTTGATTCTCGTAAACTTTAGAGCTTAACACAGTAGTGAATTAGATGATTCCCGCAAAATTTGTTTTGGGGAATCAAGACTGATTCTCGCACGCAGCGACAAATTTCTACCCCTGAGCCTTTGGGAGTAAAGTCTGTATTTCACAGGACATTGACTTCAATGGGGATAGAGTCTGCACATTTACTGAAACATTTCTCTGCTAAAATAATTTGATACTGGACACTACTTGTTCAATCATTTTGCATCTAAGCACTATTTTGATTGGTTACTTGGAAGGTGATGTAATGAGCAAATCAGAGATACTAAATGTATAGCTAAGAATGGTGGTATGGTTTTTGTATAGAAATACAGAAGCACTTTTTGGATTGGTTACTCAGAGGTCCATCTCATGTTGTGTCCTGTAATGAACCAATCAGAGAATTTGTATCATAGGCGGAGTTATTTCTTTGTGTTGCTGACTTGTCAAAATGAAACCTTTTCCCCCAGACAAGGGGTTTTCACTTTACAGTGTTATCATACAAATATTGACTGCTACGAGGGCCACGGTTGATTACATACCCAAGATGATCTCAGAAACCATACTATGCCCTGAAGCGAAGCTGAGCTACAAAGTATGGTTTTGGCCCATAATTTGGTGTATCCTTGGTGTAAGACTTGAAAGAAATCAACCAAGCCTAAGAAATCCCATAAACCCCATTCAACTCTATACATGTCTATATTGATTATTTCGTGTAGAAATTACATGAGTAACCCATAATTTTAACTATGGGCAGAATAAAAAGTAGTCAATATACCAAATTTAAAGATTTTGTCATCTAATTGCTTATTTTTTTAAAAATTTTGGTAGCTGGAGATGCTTTAATTGTGAATGGCCTTGTTTGCAGTTATCGTGGAATTGCCCTTCACGCAGACCTGATAGGATTTTACGAAAGAAACGCAGTGCACACAGAACTATGACCAGGGCATAAGTTTTATGCTTTCCACCAAATATGAAGGCATAGTTAGTTTATGAATCAGATGACAGAAATCTTCAGAGGAGTAAATACAATTCTACTTGAATTTGGCTGTAATTGCTGTAGCTACCTTGATATCATTTGTGCCCACGGCTGCGGCTGCTGCTGCAGCGGCGGCTGCCTTCTCTCTCTCCCTCTTGTTTTTCTTCTTCTTTTTGGATTTTGCTCCGCTCACTTTTGCTCCGTCCACTGCATCCTGTGTCCGTGTTCCATCCGACGTGGAAGGACTGTTCTCCGCCTTTGTGTTCTCAACAATGCCATCCAATGTCATCAACCTGCATGATACATTTTGGGGACAAAATTAAAAGTGTTAGTACTTCTGTATTTAGTGTTAACATTTTAATATTGCATTTTTGTGGGCCGCCAGCTATAGCTGGCAGGACCACTTAGCAATCCGTTGTGCGTGTGTATGTATGTGTGTATGTGTGTATGTGTGTATGTGTGTTTGTGTGGATGTGTGTGTCAAAAATTGTTAAGTTTTTTTTTAAATTGACCTCAATTGAAAAGTTTAACTTCAATTGGAACCAAACTTCTGTTTTTTTTTTTTTTTTTTTTTAAAAATTTTGGTAGCTGGAGATGCTTTAATTGTGAATGGCCTTGTTTGCAGTTATCGTGGAATTGCCCTTCACGCAGACCTGATAGGATTTTACGAAAGAAACGCAGTGCACACAGAACTATGACCAGGGCATAAGTTTTATGCTTTCCACCAAATATGAAGGCATAGTTAGTTTATGGCTGCACTTATAACCAATCAGATGACAGAAATCTTCAGAGGAGCAAATACAATTAGTTTTTGAATTTGGCTGTAATTGCTGTAGCTACCTTGATATCATTTGTGCCCACGGCTGCGGCTGCTGCTGCAGCGGCGGCTGCCTTCTCTCTCTCCCTCTTGTTTTTCTTCTTCTTTTTGGATTTTGCTCCGCTCACTTTTGCTCCGTCCACTGCATCCTGTGTCCGTGTTCCATCCGACGTGGAAGGACTGTTCTCCGCCTTTGTGTTCTCAACAATGCCATCCAATGTCATCAACCTGCATGATACATTTTGGGGACAAAATTAAAAGTGTTAGTACTTCTGTATTTAGTGTTAACATTTTAATATTGCATTTTTTAAATTAATTTTAAATGAGGTATAAAAAATCACTCAACATTCAGAATCAAGCTTAACTTAAGAATGCAAAGTTTGTATATAAAGAACTTCCGTAAATAACAAAGAAGAGTACATTTAAATTGACCTTCAATTCTGAAACACAAAACAGTTGCATTTGTTTAACTATAAACAATTTTACTCCACTTAATCATTCACTATACTACTCCATTTTCAATTTATTTACTTACTTAAGGCTGTAAAACATCAATAGACAATCCTGAAAAGTTGGAAGAGGTTTTCAAGAAATATAAACTTACAAGAGTAAAAAACTTACAAGAGCAAATTTGATGCACTTTTCATAGGATGATAATTCAATGTTCACTCACTAAGTCCAAAGACAGATGATCAAATGTCATGACACAGGTACAGGGCTGCAATTTTGACGCAAATCCGTGAATCGATTCGTGCCCGATTGTTCACACGCGAATCAGAGTTGATTCGCGTTTCACCTCAGTCAAGAAAAAAATAATGCTTTGGGCCTTGGCCTACCAATTATATGGAAATAGGAGAATCACAACCAAAGTACTTTTTTCTTCAGAAGAACTGATGAATATCGTTCAATTTTATTGTCAAACAAAATATTAAGATGAAAGTCTACTTTACAATGACAGAAGAATTAACTTGTTGAGAGAAGTTGCGCGTAAAATAATCACACCCCACAAGACCGGACATTTTAACCTACCCCACTATACACCAGAGAATTTCCCATAGCATTTAAAGAGACACTGGCACATTTGAAAAATAGTGCACCCTCAAGATTTTTCAAAATCGATATTTTTGCATGGCTGTAAGGCTTTTATATACAAAAGCCCTCACCCAAAATGATTAAGACCAAATCAGCTTCCTTATGGTTAAACAGAACGATTTTATAATTTAGCGTCGCCGGCGACGTTAAATTCAGCAGACGACGAAAATGGCGTTTAACACAAGAACACGCACGTCGTATGCATGTTTCCCATGCTATGCACACTGTTTGATCGGTCTATAACCTTTGTGGTTTTAATATCAGTGAGTACGAGTCAAAAATATTCATGTAATATAATTTGTTGATTAAAGTTATGGAAAACTTAAAAGTTGGCCTACAAATTACCTGGATGTCTTTATCCTCATATCAATGTCCCTATCTGTTTTGGAGTATGTTATTTTTATGTGTAAAATATTTGTTCTTCCAATGGCCTAGAGCAAGGAAAATTGTGAAAATGTGCCAGTGCCGCTTTAAAGTGATGCGCAGAAGATGTTTCTTCGTCATTTCCAGTTTTGGTCGCGCATTGAGGTGCTGAATGCAAATATGTTTCAGATCTGTTGAGAGTAAAGTCACGGGATCATACTTACGTTTACCGATTGGTTAAACAATAATTTATGTTAATTTATTACTGATAGATGTTTTCTGTAATTCGCTTGCGTCTTTCGGAAAGAATTTTGTACTGTGCCACCACCCAGTGAATTTGGCACGGTCAATGATTTACTTTGGCACCATTTTCTTCAGTGACCTTCAACATTATGCATTATGCATTCACATGAGTACCATGAACGCATGTATTTGAATGAGTGTGCATTCCAGCAAGGAGGTATAATACCTCTTTGATTCGAGGATGAACAAAACACTCTAAACACAATCACACCTTTTCATCTCGTCGTGCGACATATCCACATGTGGTCCACTACAATCTATATCCCCAGGTAAGCAAAGAGCAATTTACCTGTTCAGTCCTGATCACTGCATGGGGCTGGGGTGGGATTGATTCTGTCTTGCCACGATAATTACATGATACACAAACTACATTATTCTTGCCAAGACATTACAAAACAGTTAGAAGTTTAATGACTTTTACATAGTGGGCAGTCTACGCTTTTTAATGCGTGCCGGTTGAAAATCATGAAAATCGGCAAAAGCACGGGGCCAACATTTTTCCACTAAAAAGGGTGTACTTGTATAAAGCGTGGAGACGAAATATAAAGGGTGGCAGTAAAATTCCTGTAAACAATATTCAAGCCCTAAATACTACTAATAATAATAACAATCTTGATTTTTTTTTTTTTTTTTTTTTGTCGTGCGACATATCCACATGTGGTCCACTACAATCTATATCCCCAGGTAAGCAAAGAGCAATTTACCTGTTCAGTCCTGATCACTGCATGGGGCTGGGGTGGGATTGATTCTGTCTTGCCACGATAATTACATGATACACAAACTACATTATTCTTGCCAAGACATTACAAAACAGTTAGAAGAAGTTTAATGACTTTTACATAGTGGGCAGTCTACGCTTTTTAATGCGTGCCGGTTGAAAATCATGAAAATCGGCAAAAGCGTGGGGCCAACATTTTTTCCACTAAAAAGGGTGTACTTGTATAAAGCGTGGAGACGAAATATACTAATAATAATAACAATCTTGATATAGCGCCTAATGCAGAGGCCTCTAGGCGCTTCACATAGAAAGGAGCAATAAACAAAATATCAATACGACAAATACAAAAATAGATAAAATTCTAATGTTAAAACAACAATGATATACATCAATTATACACAATTTCAAAATAACTTTAAATTTAAGAAGAAATTCAAACATATATATATATTGTGACCAACAGATAGAAGAGAAAGACAAACCAGTTGCCTCCCATACTAAGAACATATGGGGATACACCTGAATCGTCAGCTGTGAGGATCTGTGTGTATGTACCCCACAGCGACATCGGTTAATAACGCTTCCTTCACCTTGCTCGCATAAATGCGTCTATGAAAATAGCTTTCTTAAAAGATTGCACAATCAGAAACTGCCAATGATTTTTTTGCGAGTCTCATCAGGGTCCAAAATGGCAGCACGGTGACCCGTCGAAAACAACGGGAGTTGGGATCGTTATTTTTGGTGGAGAAGATTCAGATTCTGATGCCGAATTTGAGAGATTTGATGCAGATGAGATTGAGGAAGAAACAAAAAGCTGATAGTGGGTCTGAAAATAATTTGATATGGAGATGATCATGTAGAATTTTTTTAACATACGTGCCCAGTGCCATTCCAGTCCGAGACCGAGTCTTGACCGCCTAGGCGAGCTTACTCTGTGATTTTGTACATGTGTATTCATGTCAACCCTTCAATTTCGCTTTACTGTGTGCCAATTTGGATATCTGGCCAACAAAAATATATAATAGATTTAGACCAATAAAGTTCTGAAATTTTGTCCACAATATCTCCACCTTTTGAATATTTTGTCCTTAATTGGCCAATCTTCAACAAGTCACATCAAGTATAAAAACTGACTTGCTCCGACTATTTTTCACCGAACCCTTTGATTTATGCTGTTTCCATTTGGTAGCTCCACCACATGTATGTTCATCAAGTGTCACTTGTTATTGTGTAGAGACGGTTTTGTCATTCGCGATTGGGGAGTATTATTATCAACATTTTTGGCATGGAAAAGGGAATCATTAATAGCTTTTAGTCTTTATTTCAATATATTTCTTACACGTTAAATTGAACTTTTCCATATTCAATTACAGCTTGTAAGTTATAAATCGTTGATTTTTTCGTCATATTAGCGACATTGGGTTGAAACAGTAAATGACCTGTTAAAAAGAGTTAATGGTAGTCTTCTGAAGTCATCAAATGCATCACTATCATGAACTTTCAGAAGAATTATGGAACCTTATATATTTTACTCTCATATAATTTGTTTGGATCACACTTAAAACAAAAGATACTACTGGTTTTTTTTAACTAACCTAAAGTGTCACCAAGGGGTGAAAATTGAAGTCACAGTAGAGACTTTTCATATCTTTTTTTAACTTCGACAAGACATATTTTATGAAAGAAATGTTTGAGGCTTAATCTTACATTGATTATAATGTTACAGATTGACTGGTAGATCATTTATCTCCATTTCTATTAAACACCTTATGATAAGACCACTTTTAAGTGCTATTGCTTGCATATTGTGACCCAAATAATACGGGTGACACATCAAGCAATAAGGGTTGATTTATGCCAATTTTCATGTTCCTGTGTGTTCCCACTAAAAAATTTTGTAGTGGCAAAGGAATGCTAAAATCCTCATATTAACTGGTTTTGACATCAAAAGTTTGTCAAAAAAATTAAAGACAGGCTTAATCCTGGTATTATACGTTCATCTGTGGGCGATACAACCACCTGAAGTAATTACTTGCCACCAACATGTTAGCAACACTCCTTGAATGAAATGTTTCAGACTGATCATTGCCTGTGTTTGTGAACGTTACATTATGTCAACAATGCCTAAGTTTGAACTGTCTTTCAAGACATTTAATGGGTTCCACCTTTGATGGCCCGTTCATCATGCCATACTTGTATAGCTATTCCTACAGATAGTCTGCTTTTGCATCTAGTTTCACAGTTAATACATAATCCACATTTGAGGTTAATGTTGCCCTAACCAAAGAGGTTCTATATAGATAGAGAGGCAAAGACGTTACGTAATCTTTTAGAAATTTCCGTCTCGGATTTTTTTTGCCGACCACAAAGACAACTAGAGTACCAACAATAAAAGCAATGGCTGCCGCCGCTTCTTCCACATACTAGTGGGTGCCGCTTTGCATATACACTAAGCGGTAGTGATACAAATTAATGTATAAGTTAGAGGTGGCCAGGTGTAATGGTGCTCAGATTACTCTTTTTTCTCATAAATGCAATGCGCGCTTAGGTGAAAAGATGTATTCATTAGGGCGGTTTATTTAAATCAAGACGACTGATGTGTTCCTTATCATATTTCCATTCGTTTGTGTGGCCATGGTAGGACAAAATTTAACCACCCAATAGCACCACCCAACATCCAACACTGATATTTTGTCGGATGTTTGTATCGACTTGGCATTATGTTGTGTATACGCACCCAAACTGATAATTATTCCGTGTGCATCTTCAAATTTAGCGCCCAGAACGGACAACTGGTTTTTGAATGCGTTTCAAATCATCACCCCCTTGTGCATAACCCTCTCCCTTTGGTACTGCGCTAACAATGATTAAGCAGAGACAGCAAATTCCTGGGCAGACAACCAATCTATAATCTTATTTGCAGGCGCTTTTCAAAGGACCTGGATTATAGGTATTATCTGCCAGCCCAGATCCCTCCCAAACCCAAACGAGAGATATATCAGTATATACTTTGTTCCCCTCTCTATGGGTCAGATGTCACCCACTTGGCCATAGAGGTGTTAAATTAAATCTTTCAATATTATTAACAATGACTTTATGCAAACTATATTTACATACAAAAAGGTATGTTACAATGCCTATATGTATAAAATATTTGATATGTATGAAATATTTGTACATCACTATTTGTTAATAAAGGTGCAATTAAATTTTCCATATTAGTTAGCACATAATGCATTTCTCATTTTAGAAGAGAAAAATGACAATACTTTTACTTTTTAAAAAGTTTTAAACTTGTGTAATTAGCTAACATACAACAAACTCTAGTAAATAACATCCTGAAACCCCTACCTTTAGCTTCCCCAATTACATCAAATGTTTATACAAACGGTGTTGCGGACGTTACATTTTGCTGACTTTATACTACTGGTTGTGACTGTTCTAAGACATTTTTTAAAACATTTGCAGATAGTCCTTGTGCGTCCAAAATTTTTTACAATATCAAATCTGAACATCATAATGAAATCTTGGTACTTTTACAGGACTCAAATCAAGTTAAATACCAGAATTGGTATACTTAACCATACGAGATGTCAATTTGATGTTTATATTGGAATATCCAATCTCCATATTGTAGATTCCATGACATTGAAGTGAGGTTTATGGCCA
>JAMKCH010004263.1:0-35965 GCA_023653785.1 Ophioderma brevispina
GGGGTTCAGGAGCTCGAAAAAACGGGTGTAATTATTTCAAATCTAATTTGCGAAAAACTGGACATTGTCGATCTAGGTTCAAAAGAAAATATTTAAAGAGCATGAATTCAAAATTCTCTCCTGTAAATTTTCATTGCTCTAGCTAAGGAAGGGGGCAAGATATGACGGATACAAAGAGCGCATAAAGCCGTGTTCATAGGCCCCCCCCCCCCCCCCCCCCCCCCCCCAATATTTTGTACTGTGGCCCCCTTATAATGCCCGCTTGCTGAACCGGTTGCTTTCTACGCGTTCACTTTCAACGCGTTTGAGAAGAGGGAGCGCAAATGGCGACTTGGAACCGAAACGCATGTGTCGCGAGAGCTGTGCGTTCTGGAATTTTCCTCCTCCCAAGCCCTTTTTGGCGCTCATTAAAATGTTTTATCGCTCTTGAAAGTTTTTCAAATGAATACATTTATTAAAAATAAAGCCCAAGAGTTATGAGAGATGTTGAACATATCACGAACTTGTATGTTGTTGAGCTATCGTCTCTTTCTGAATGAGTGAATCCAGACTTTGCTCATAAAAAAAACCACAAACAGACCGGGATCATTTTACAGTTAGCCTAATTTGGCACCCTCCCTGGGCGGGGGGGGGGGGGCCTCTTCAAAATGTGTTCAGTTAAACATTTTAAAGTAAAAGGATCCTGGTCACGCAGTAGCCCATTTATTAGCACTCAACCCACTCACCCCCCCCCCCCCCGTGAATTTATCTTGCATTTTTACGCTGCAAGTAGGCCTATATGGATTATACTTTAAATTCACTCTTTGAGGCTTGATTTATTTAAATTCTAGAATAAATCAAGAAGCAAAAAGTGATGAGATGTTCTGCTACGGGATATAACATAATCCAAAAAGGTTCATTCAACATAGTTTTCTATACTGAGAGCTTGTACTCCGTGATTCTTATTATCTAAAAGAGTATAATTTAAAAGACGCAAAATTGGTAGATAAATTCAAAGATTGTTAGCGTACTTAAGATTCCATTGTTGTGATTTGTGAAAAATTCAAGTGCGTTCCAAGGGCGCACAGTACAAAATCCCTCCGCCGCGAAAAGTGCAAAACCGCTATGTTCCTATAAAACCCTAGAATTTGAGCGTAATTTGGTAGTTTTGTGGCTGGTATTTGCCCTAGAGATTTGATTTGTGTCATTCATGTGCGTATTCATTCTAGTTAACTGTTATTTAAAAATGGGAGAAAGCGCTTGGCGGTATATACGGAGATCATAAGTGAACACGCCGTGAAAACGATTCTGCGGGGTCAGGGGAGCTCGAAAAAACAACAGGGTGTAATTTTCCAATCTAAATTGCGAAAAACTGACATTGTCGATCTAGGTTCAAAAGAAAATATTTTAAAAGCATGAATTCAAATTCTCTCCTGCAAATTTCATTGCCCTAGCTAAGGAAGGGGCAAAAAATATGACGGATACAAGAGATCCATAAAGCCCGTGTTTCAATAGGCATAGTATTTGTACTGTGCCCCTTAATGACCTTTTCTCAAGGTCATCTGGGGTCACTAAGGTCAAAGTACTTTACTGTGTGTACAATTTTAAAACAAGGTCAAAAGGTAAATCTTTTTATCCCTTCCTCCTGTAGTACTTGATAAGAGGTCACTAAAAGTCAATTAGGAACCCCTCACCTACCCATGGTTGAGGGGTCAAAGTCAGAATACATCAAATTACGTTACACTTCAATCACTATCCTTTTACCAGATTACATAGTATGATCAGTGACTCATGATGTATGCAGCTTGACACCCTCCACAAAAGTTACTTAATGACTTTTGATCACGGTCATCTGGGTGTCCACTAAGGTCAAAGTACTTTACTGTGTGTAAAATTTAACAAGGTCAAATAGAACTCGTTTTTATCCATCCCTGTAGTACTTGATGAGAGGTCAATAAAAGTCAATTATGAACCCCACACTTGACCCATGGTTTAGGGGTCAAAGGTCAAAAGACATTAAATTACGTTACCTTCAAATCCCATAGTCTTTACAGATTAATAGTATGATCCGTGACTCATGTTATTGTGCCATGCTTGACATCCCCCACAAAAGCTTAATTTAATGACCTTTTGATCAAGGTCATCTGGGGTCACTAAGGTCAAACTCCTGCCTGTGTGTAAAATTAAACGAAGTCAAATAGAAATCTTTTTATCCTCTCCTGTAGTACTGATGAGAGGTCAAAAGGCTCAAGTCATCAATGACCCCATCACCTACCCATGGTTTAGGGGTCAAAGGTCAAATACATCAAATTACGTTTCCACTTCAAATCACTACTCTTTTACAGATTACATAGTATGGGAAATCACGGTGACTCATGTAGGTGGTGCAGCTTGACATCCCTTACAAAAAAAGTTACTTAAGATTTTAATCACAGGTCATCTGGGGTCACTAAGGTCAACTTCCTTTACTGTGTGTAAATTTAAAACAAGGTAAAATAGAAAAACTTTTTAGCGCATCCTGTATTACTTGATGAGAGGTCCAATAAAGTCAATGGTGCGCCCATCACCTGACCCATGCTTTAGGGTCACAGATAAAACATACTTCAAATTACGTTACAACTTCAATCACTACTCCTCTACATATTATATAATTTGATCACTTGACTCATGTAGTTGTGTAATTTGGCATCCCCTACAAAAGTTACTTAAATGATTATTTTGATTCAAAGGTCATTTGTGGTCACATGAGTCCCAAGACCTGATTTTCACTAAAAATGCTACTTCTCAAGTTTCCGGTCTGAATACTCTCGACTGTGTTCAAATCTGTAAACAGATCAGTTACCTAGCCTGTCGTAGCACGGCTCGGTCTTTTATTCGTGCCGATTTTCTTCTTCCGCATCTTCCTCTTCCGCCTCTTCTTCGTCTTTCCCACTTTCTTCAAAATGCTACTAGTGGTACACGGTTTATCCGATTGCCCACGACAACTTGGTCAGAAGCACCACTGGCCCAAGGCCTATAGGTGTACACAGATTGGGGTCAAAGTCACGTAACCGGAAGTATCCGCCATGTTGTAAAAATCTTTAAAAGCCTACTTGTCCTACAGACAACAAGCGATGTTTCCAAATTTGTCACCAAGAATCATTGATACCATCTCATATAGGGGTACCCAGATAAACGATCCGAGTCACTAACATTCAAAATGGCGGCCATATGATAATTAATATGCAAAAATCTATATCCAAAAACGATAAGACTTGGATAGGTGATGTTGTGCAAAAGTTGCGGATAGTGGTGAGACGAATCATATGATCAGAATATGGACTCCAAGGGTAATCTGTAAGATTATGCAAATGAGCTATTAATATGCAAAAACGTATAACTATCAACCAAAGAGAATTTTTGTCAAAACTTTGTTCACAAGAACCAATGGAAAAAGCTCATTACTTAGGGGCACAAATGGGGTCAAAGGTCAAAATGGGTCATCTAGGGGTCAACTAGAAAGAAGCTTAGTTGACCTATCTAGCTATGCCATCTTGTAGGAATCAATGAAAAAGTGAAAAAGAGTCCACAGTACACCGCTCTGGAAGCCAGCGTTTACGGGTCAAGGTCAAACTGACATCGGGCATAGTATCCGGAGTCGTCTAGTCATTGTCTATGGTCAGTACACATAGGGTGTATACAAAATTTATCAGTAATCAGCAAGTGGTCATTGCAGCCAAGTGTACTTCACATGACATTTAAACAGATGTTACGCCTAGTCAGCAAGTGATCATTTTATCCCCAAGGCTAGGTTCGTGCTCTTCGAGCACAATTTGCCTCTAGTTCTTTCTTTCTTGTACCTTGCGTAAAAATGCTACTAGTGCAGGCGCTTTGCTTAGATGCAACGAGAATGGTCACAAAAACCCCCGACCCAAGGTTCATAAAGGGTGTTCACAGTTTGACCAAAGGGGTCACGTAGGGTCAACAGCGGTCATTGTCGCGCTAACACCCTTTTCCCTACTTCTCCCACAGTTCGCATGTGCTATCGAGGCCATTCGGTCACAGTGATTGCCAGATGCCTGGCCATATGGCTTGTTCACAGATTTTGAATCCAAAGTCATTTAGGGGCCAAAAAGGGGCAGTCTCTCTAATCCCTCTTAATATTTCAAATGCTACTAGTGTTACACAGTTAACGTGATCTTGACCAGACTTCTCCAGAATAACCCCGGACCCAAGTGCCACACAGGGTGTTGACAGATTGGGGTCAAAGGTCACACAGGGGTCATTAGAGGTCAGTCGCTCTTACCCTCCTTTTTGCTGTTTCTGCCACAAATCAATTGCTATAATCACTAGAGCTGGTCAGAAGAACCGCTGACCCAAGGCCCATATGAGGTGTTTTACAGATTGGGGTCAAAGGTCACGTAGGGGTCATTACAGGTCAAGTCGCTCTTACCCTCCTTTTGGCTGTTTCTGCCACAAATCAATTGCTATAATCACTAGACTTGGTCAGAAGAACCACTGACCTAAGGCCCATATGGGGTGTTCCACAGATTGGGTTCAAAGGTCAAATGCGGCGATTAAAGGGCATTCTTTGAACAATATTGAAAGGCCTCACACCAGATATCAATTGCTATAATCACCGGACTTAGTCAGAAGAATTGCTGACCCAACCCTTATGTGTACAACATTGGGGTAAAGGTCACATGGACAGTGCAAGTATACGCAGATATACTTGTGTTTTCTAAAGCACAATCGATGCCAGTTACGTTTTCTCTCTCTCATTCCGTGTTCCTCTCCTGACCACCTCTCCATCTCCACTTTACCCACTCTGTCTCCTCCCTCTCTCCCCTCTATATCCTCCTATCTCTCTCCCCTCACTCCACTAGCTCTCCACTCTTTATCCTCGGCTCTTAAACCGTTCTCTTCCACGTGGCGTACCAACGGAATGCGTAGCACGGCGTACAAACGATCACGCGAATCACATGCGCGCGCCATGACATGCACGACGATGCGTTAACGCCGCGGTCGTGTGCGATTCACCATTGGAGTCCCTATTGCATAAAACATACGGTGCGTTGGCAAATCCGCAAGTGTTTAAATAACGTGCGCCGGCGAGCTGTGAAAAGCAAGGAAGGTTATGATTGGGAGAGGAACTGGCGGGCTACCAAGGAGGATTAAATAAGGGAGCTGACACTTATGGACGAAACGGTGTGTGTCCCTGGGCCGTGCTTTACAGGGGGCGATTGGGCGCTCATAACAACTAGGGTTAGATTTTAGGGGGGTGGGACACAAAGCACCTAAAAAGTCCAGATTAAAAAAACTCGGGATAACAATACATAGCGATAATCTTGTAGACAATTTAGACTTAAAACGTGAAAGTGGTGTTAATATAGAAAGGAACTTTCGACCGTGATGAACGTTTTAATGTGGGTGTACTTGCAAAACACGGTTAGCTAGAAGCACTCCGTATACAATAACTGTAGCAGTGTTTGCAATGAGTGTGTAAAATGAATAGGCTCGAAGCAAAAAAAGGTTTCGCAAATATTCGCAGTTTTTCGGAGCTAATAAAATTTGTTTAATATGAAATTATGCGACGTAAAAACATGGCAACACTTACTAAGTAGGTCTTTTATATAATAGAGGCATAAAATTCATAATGATTAATTCTGAGATAAAAAAATTCCGGGGAATCCTTCCACATATAATTGTTAGTTCCACAACAGTGGCGACAGCGGCCAATTATCTAGCGCTCGTACTCAGCATGTGAAAGCCAAATTGTAGATGTATATTTGTTTATTCTAAGCTTTTTGCAAATCACGTTGATGATGGTATTTAAGCGACGTTTAGTAACAACTTGGGTGAGTAATTTTATCTGAGTTGTATGTGAATTCAGTAAATTTGCTGCTACACGTTTTTGAGTAAACTCTTCTGCAAACCTAAAATAGAGCGGGCCATAAACGAAAACGTTCCTTCCGATGAAAGAAGGCCGTCTGATTTGCTCGTATATTTAGGGTTGCATTGAGAAAATAGTGTATATTGAAAGCTGTGAATTTCTCAAATTGCTCAAAATAAGATATAGGGTGAATTAAGTTATTTTACAAAAACAAATAGTAGAGAACTACACTATTTCCAGGGGATTTCAATTGAAAAAGGACCCGAATTGTAGACTGCAAGTGCTGTAGCAAAATATAACCTTGATTCATACAAAAGAATCAATAACATCTAAAGAGCATTAAAGAGCTAAATTTTGATACTAAGCACACCAAATTTGACTTGAAGACGACTGAAATAGGCGCATTTGAAAAACCAAATAATAACACTTCTGAACATTCAGTGTAGCAACCCTTAAACTAGGTGGTCTAGGTCCAATCGAGGGCGCTATATATAGGCGAGTCTTGCAATTCGCAGTTTCTTACTGTCCATGGTTATAAACGGGAACACGTAACCTAGAACCATGAGGATTAATAAATACAGGAGGGACCATAAATTTCGTTGATATTCGCGGAAACTTTCGTATTTTGCCATAGCCATATTGTGGGTAAAGGAGCAAATGACGACAGGCGGCTAAGTGTCAACCCCCCTGGTGGCACGCTGGAAAAGGGGGAAACTCAATACAATTCCCAATCCGATTGCGCTCCCATGCAAAATTGCGTTTTAATAATATAGATTATATGGATGCTTCGAAAACTTGTTACACCACTATAAAAATAAATATTAAAGTTTGCCAACTGCCCCGAAAAAAAAAAGATTTCTCCATATTTTAGTACCATGATATGAAAAGTGTGATAAATTTTCCGCAATACCATCGTCTATTAAAAAGCTGAACGTTAACTTGAACTATCATGCCTACAAGGTCACGAGTTGGGGTATTACTCAAATCACCCATACTGAATCTAAACAATTGTGCAATGATCATGATACAACCCACAACCTGACAATCACGGAAGGGTATTTACATCAGTGCAAAGAGCTATGGGTAAATCCCAATCACGTGATCATTAAGCCACCCAAGCTGTCACAATTTTGTCATTTGCTCATTTCGCAGACAACAAAGTCATTAATTCCGGATAGTTTTGAATTTCAAAACTTAAATAAAATTAATTAAACTAATAATTTTATTGCCATAATTGATTGATTCAATCTCGGCATAGTCATTTTGATCTTCTTGGAACAATTATTATAAAAATTATATTTCAGTAAGTTAGTGGACCGGTGCTGTTGTCTCAGAGCAGTCGAGAGTAACATTGCCGACCTATTTCCGTTGAAGGAGTATACATTATCAAAGCAGCAAATTATTATAAAAATATCGTGTTTTGAGCAGTGTAATTTTGTCAGTTGACTCTAGACAGCATCCTGATTTAACCAAACATTTTGAGGCTCCTCCAAGAACGAGCTTATCACTATGTCGAGTGATAAAATGACGGTGAGATATCCCATCGAATTTTCCATTCTCATTCTGCATTCACCATCATCATGTTCACAGCACACACAGTCAGTGACACTCTGACATGATCATGACAGATCGCGTGCATTCATCTAGCACGATTCGTCATGCATAATTCATCTGGCCTATGCTTTCTTCATTGTGTCTTTTTAGGCCGCTTGCTACAGTACAGGTGGCGTATGGTAAAAAATGAAAACGAACATAAAACCAGAATGAACTAGAATTTTTTGGTAATGGTGTAGTGACCCTATAATAGACTAATCAAAATTTCAAAATTAATTTCATAAAATATAAACAAATTGGTGTTCCTGGATAGATATTACTATCCCTGTTAATATGACCATGTCAACCACATCTCTCAGATTAGAATAGTGAAGATTTTTGAAAGAAAAGATTTGGAAAAAGCAGCCTCTACCTCCCATTCAAACTTGCCGCCAGTAAAAACAGGAATCCAGAAAGTGTTGCTACCAAGAGGGGATTGGGAAGCGGGAATTCCTTACCCATTGCATTTTGGGAGTGCGAGTTGCCACACGCATATAATTTTTCACTATGCATGTCACAAAGTGGGTATCGATGTTGCCATGGTACAAGACTCTGGCTCTCCCAGTGTATAATTAATAATGGGGACAATGCCTAATTTCGCTGGAAAAAAGATAACAAAACGAACGAGTTGTCGGACCTTTGAGCAAGTATCATGTTCTCGACTCGCGAGGTCAAAATCCCATTGTGCAAACAATATTAGAACTTCGGAGTGTTGCATTCTACTGCAGGGAACAACAATCTCATGGGAATTGACCGTGGTTGTCTGCCGATTCCCGTAATCAGAGTTTCATGTTCATTCATCACACTCCGTGTGGAGCTTCCGGGTGGGAATATTACAGGACCTTCGCCAGCTAAGGGAACGTAAACAACGGCCACATAATGCCAATGGGCATAGAGAACCAGCTATGCTCTGCATAATGACTATGCTTTTCATAATGAGCTATGCTATGGCAGCAGATAGCATAATGTAAATAAGTTTGACGCAATCGTCCAATGGCGGTGCCCCCGGAGGAGTAACCAATTTGCTGGGTCACTGTCAGGGGCCTGCTACTGGTTAAAAGTCACACGTGCTTAGCCACTACCCACAAAGCGGACACACGTGGCAACGGCTATGTGACGCCATTTGGGAAAAGGAAATATTTTATTATGATCTTTGCATGCTTAACTATTCACAAACTTAAATGCCTGACGATGTTCATTAATCATTTAGATTCGATGAGCCTTGGGGAATCAACGACAGAGTGGAATTTTCGGGGTAATTTTCATACGGTGTCATGGGCTTGGGCGGTACCTAATACCAAAAACAGTTGCTGTAAATTACGCTGGTGCCTGTGCCTTGGGTCTCGGCTTATGGCTCAGTGGAGACACCATAGTCGCAAGGAACCAGAGTTAGAGCTGAAATGAAAATGTTATAATGCGCAAGCAAGTGGAATACTGCAATAAGATAAATCTTGATCACTCCCCTCGGCCCCCAAATGTTTTCCCGCTGCACAATTTAGCGAGGGGGCCGAGGGAGTGATCAAGATCTTCTCTTGCCTGTCACACCAAGCAAGTTGAAATTAAAATGGGATTGTCGCCCCAATTTTCCTTCGATATACATGTACGTCAACTTTTATCAGCTACAGCTACATTTTATATTTTATACAAACAGCACAAAAATCAAATGAAACTTAAGGTGGTAAACAAGAGTGTGTGTGAGATATGTCAAGGGTTTTTTGCAGCCAACGGCAGCCAAAGCTAGATGTACACGGGACTACCACCGCAGTGAAAGGGGGGGTCTTAGACTAGGGCCGGGCTGAAAGAGGGGTGGGGATAACAAGTAGTGAGTAGTGCTTTCCTCCTTTTCGGAATTTCTCTCGAATTTCAGTACGGGAAAGTTTGGCGGGGAGGGAGTCCGGCCCTATATTAAAATAGTCCAGTCTCAGTTTTTGATGGGAAAGAAATCCACAGGTACTCCTTATCTTAGTAATAAACACACACACCCTCACACACACACACACACACATACACACACATACACACACACATACATAACACACACACGCATACATATAATATACACAATACAAACACACACACCACCATTTTTATCATTATAATAGTATATAGGCCATAAAAACACTCCATCTGACTTTGGTTAAACTGGTTCACGCCAATGAGGCAACTTAATCATTGTCTTGCGGCTTTAGAAAAATAGTGTAGCCTAAATATCTGTGAATGATAGCAAATATATAGCTATGAATCAGATTGACGTCATATTTGTTTTCATCGACATCGTGGACACCTGGTGCCAAGCAGGAATTGCATGCACCAAAAACTTCACTTACGCCCCACACCGGGCGGCTGCGGTCGCTCCGTGTGAACATCCGGTTGGCAGAAATTTCACACGAGGTAAAGCACCGAAAAAAACAACAAAAAACAAAAAACCCACACCCACCCCCCACAAAAACAAACAAACACACGGGGGGGGGGGGGGGGGGGGGTTGTTTTTTGTTTGGTTCTTTTTTTTTTTGTTCAAAAAACCCCCACCCAAACACCCCAACCCCTCCCCTACACCCCCCCCCCCCCCCCCACCCACCCCCCTCCAACACCCCACCCACCCACCTCCCCCCCACCCCCCCACACAAAAAAAAAACCAAAAAAAATTTTTTTGTTTTTTTTTTTTTTTTTGGTTGTTAAAAAACAAAAAAAAAAAGAAAAAAAAAAAACCAAAAAACAAAACAATTTTTTTTTTTTTTTGTTAAACAACGTACAGCACACGACATGGAGAATACCAAAAAAACCGTGTGTGGTGACCCGTTAGGATGCTTTTGAAGCAGATCATGACGTATAATGGTAGAAATAATGTTACCTCTATGGGAATATGTTACGGGGGGTTCTTTTTTTGGGGGGGGCGGGCGGGGGGGGAGGGGGGGGGGCTCATCCTGAACAAGGCCAAAACCACCTCAAAAGCTACGTGATTCCAACTCCTGAAACAATAGGACACACACTGGGAACTTGATTACAAAGTTTAAAAACAGTATTTATTTTTAATTGTGTGTTTAAATCAATCTCATTAAAAACATCGATTAGGTATCAATGATCAAAGATTAATCTATAATTTAAAGTGTAATTAAGAACTACTAAACTTACGACCTGGTGTGGGCCGCGACGCGGGCCTGCAGCGAGATACAATTAAGATGCGAACTTGCAAAGAGTCCTGGAGAATATTCCAGCGTAAAACTCAATTTCCAATTAGTGGGACGTGTCCCACGGACGACTTGTCATTATGAAGAAACCAGCTCCTAATGACTTCCGAAGCTCGGAGGTCGACAAATAAAGTCAAAAGTGCGTAGTTGTATACCGTGGATAACTCAGAGGCCGGAATACAAACCGAACCCGGCGTACACAATCGGACGAAAACGGTTGGAGCTGAGACTACTTATGACAATGTCCACTATATGGGAGATTGTACTAGACTGTGATTACCGTCACTGTCAACTTGGAACTCTACTAATAACTTGGAGCACGATGAGTATTAACCTCCTGCATTGGAGTAATGATGTTGTGATACTCCTATCATCTTCTCTCACCAGAGCTTTATATATCCTCTCAAACAATATAGAAGGATCTGGTCCTCTCTATATGAGTCATGGCTAAAGATGTCCATGACATATAATTCTGGTTCATGCTTCCAATGTTACCATATTAGATGTCATAGCCCTAACCCACACACAGCATGTGCCCTGTAGAGACAGTAGGGCGCCAAATCTATAGCCGACACATATCACCTTGAGTTAGGGCTTAGTTTCTGATCTCCTAGTCTCAAGTAAATTCCCGAACATTCTCCGCGGTTCTATTGAATTCTAATTGCTTCATACACACCAGTTATGCACATAAACCAGGTAAATATCCCATATTGTAATTACTTAGACTAAGTTTATAATATTTTATTGCTAATTTCAGACTTAATCTTGCTCAAGTGAAATACATCATTGCTAATTCTTGGGGCTGTAACAAATACCATTAGAATACCATTCGTCTCGGCGTAGTTTCACACATTTCGAGAAATAAAACTGGCGATTCAAGGCAAGTCTAGTACTTTTTCGGCCACGTCTTCGACACAGAAATCGAGTTCACTTTCAACCCTCCGATTTTGATGAAACCTTAGGATCGACCATGTGGCAAGGCTCTCTTGTGTAAAGAATGTTTACACTACATATTAAGCAGTTTTTAAGCTAAATACAACTTTCAATGAATATCGCAAAGTTGAACACTATTTGAATTTTCGAAATAGCTGCCGGCTGTCATAACGTATTCTGTCGTCTGCTGCCAATTTTCACCTGGTAATGAGGTAAGGACGCCACACTCGGCGTGGTGCCCCTGATTTCCGCTACCTATAATCTATATAGGGATGAAATCTTTCTAATCCATCATTCTCAACCAACCAGACTAGATTAGATAGCTCCCATGACACTTTCGAACAAGGTTAATTTTTGGGAGAGCTAGGGCTTGAAAAATGAGGAAATTATGGGGTAAAACAGGCAAGGTTAAACAACTTTTAAAATCGCCAAAATCGGCAACATTTCTGCCCTGAAAAGAAACAACCAAACATGTAAACCAAATCATGAAACATTTTTGTTTTTTTCCTACATCGATCAAACTAACATTCCGTTACTTGGAAAGAGGGTTAATACTGAAAGAAAGATTGGGTTTTGTAGAAAAGGGGAGAATTTGCGAGAAAGTTTTCTCAAAAATTAACATAACACCAGGTAAAACTTTATGATTATCTTCATAATCCTGTATCAAGTAGTATTATATGAAACCAGTAGTCGAAATGAATAGTTAGATTCATTGATACTTTAATCAAAACAAGTGCAGATATGGGATGACATTGAACCGTGTTGTGAAAAGAGTAGCTCCTGAAATTGTACGCCCACTTACCCTGATCTTCAATTTACCATAACAACAGACTATTCCCAGAAAACTAAAGGTTGCGAAAGTAACACCAATTTTAAGAAAGATGATGCTGAAATGTTCTCGAATTACCGCCCTGTGTCATTCTACATGTTTTCAAAAATACTCGAACGATTAGTTTTTAACAGGTGTATAGATTTTATAGACAATCCATAAAATACTAAATGAAAACAGTTTTGGTTTCCGAGCAAAACACTCCACATACATGGCAATTATTCACTGGTTGACAAAATTAACTAAAGCAGTAGAAAAAATGAATCTACAATTGGAATCTTTTTGGATTTATCAACGCATTCGACACCATTAACCATAATATTTATTACTAATTAGAACATTATGGGTTTGCCGTGAGTTGTTAACACCGGTTTACACACTATTTAAGCACTAGAAAACAGTATTTGTATTATCAATCATGTGAATCTGAACTAAAAAATATATTTTGGTGTACCACAGGGTTCAATACTGGCCCTTTGCTATTTATACTCTATATTAACGATATTGCAATACTTCACCTGTATAGACGTCATATTGTTTGCTGACGACACTACAATATTGTATTCGCATAATACATTGCAGCAAGTTGAATTAATTAATAAAATTGAGAGAAGTAAGCAATGGGTTCAAGTCCAATAAATTTCAGTGAATGCCAGTAAAACTAATTACATTGTGTTGGGTACACCGAAACTACTATGAGGAATGAATTATCCAATAACGACAGCGATATAATAAGAAACGAAATTAAAATAATTTTGGATAATACAGATCTTGAAAGGGTAAAAAATACAAAATTTCTTGGTGTATTAATAATTAAATCTACTTGGAAAGGTCATATTGATAATCTATCTAAAACATTGCAAAAACTTGGTGCTTAAACAAACTTAAACGTTTCATACCAGATTGTATAATTTAGTCCTTATATTGTACCTCTCATCTTAACTACTTAATTATGAATCTTGATATGGGGGAATATTGCACACGTACTTATATCACTAAACAAACTTCCAAAAATGGGCAGTAAGGACAATATCAAATATCTTACAGACGTCCTACTGCCCCTTAATTGCCAATATAATTCCTTAAATATAGGATATGTATACCACCTAGAGCTTGGTGTGTTTATGTATAACTCTACAACCATTTACCGAGGGTATTTAAGGCTTTTTTTAAAAACGCTCTGATATTCATAAGTTATGGCAAGAAATATCAACAATTACAATCTACCAGAAAAAGAACGTTTCACGATCAAATCTGTGCGAACACAGGCCCTATCCTTTGGAACAATTGGGGCAACATCTCAAAAACTCGAAATCGGTAACTCATTTCATAATCACTTTAAACGTGAACTTATTTCCCAATACAATACTACTCGAACATTGTCCTACTTAAATGCAGGTTCTTGTTTGATGGCATTTGAATTAAGGTGGCATTGAACATTGTCTATTTCTCTTGTTTTATTGACTGAATGTCCTTTGTTTTTTTTAAGGTTATGTGTTGTAACATTTACTTTTAGGGTTGGACCCCAGTCTGTCTCTTGGCCTTTTGGTCAACTCCTCCCTAATTTTTGTTCATGTTATGTATATGCTTGTGTATTGATATTTTTATGGAAATAATAAAAGTAAAAACGCACTCGTTCAAAGTACAGACGCCATTAAAATGGCCGAACTACTTTGGTAACCCCTCCCTGATGGGTCCAAAAGTTAGTGGAAACCAACCAAGGGGCCTCCCGATTGGGGTAAACATCGTGTTTTTGGCATCGAATACGTGCCACGCTAAATTACGCGGTTCAAGCCTCATCGGAGTGTTTCTCGCATGTCATTAGCTGAAAATGTAATTTTTCTGCTATTTTTCTTCAATTTCAGGACTTATTTTAAACAAAAATGTGTTTTAAAGCGCCATGGATAGAAGAGGGTTTTCTGAAGGTGGGTGGTAAGGTTTGGGGTAATTTAAGTAGTTTTTAACCAGTTAACCATGTAGGGTCCTAAACAAAAAAATCCCACGTTTGCCCAGTAATTTGCAGTTCCGCTTCCGCGCTCGCTATATTCAAAAATATAAGCCTGTGGGCCGCTCCATGACCCTTTGACCTGCATATGACCTTTGACCTCATCAACATGAGGGATCCCTTTGTGCACCTATGCACAATTTGGTTCCAATTGAACCTCAACTTTTCATTTGAGGCAATTTGGAAACAAAAAATTACACAATTTAAAAAAAATTAACATTTAGTGACACACACACCATCACCACCACCATACCATGCACAACGGATTTGACTAGTCTAAGTGTCCTCCAGCGATAGCTGGCGCCAGTGCGTAACGGGCCTGCCCGCTCTGAGTAGTTCTAATAATTGGTAACTTATGGCAACTTTTAAATTTGGGCATACCTTTGGTGCCATAAGTTACAACTGTTCTGTGATGGCAGAAGACTCTCGAATGCCTACAATATACCGTTTATTGCAAATCATGGAATCATTTAAAAGCCACTTGCAGTTGTAAAATTAGAGCAGAAGCTGTTTGTGTACTTGGCATAAATGGCACTTTCACTACACACAACTCGTCCTGACTAGATGTCTATGATAACAGCAGCCATAAAAAGTTAGACTATCTGTCATGATCATCAGGACTAGCTCATGAGGGGCAATTTTCCCAGTCTTGGAAATTGTCCTGTCCCAATCATTGTGACTTCACATGACGTTTCTTTACCAGTATGCCGTGAGGTTTCCATTCGCCCGATAAAGTGTTCACAAGTCGTTTTTAAGTGTCGCTCACAGTCTTCACAGTTTAAAGCTTGTTTTTTGGCCTTTGAATGATGTTTATGAATAAATTATACTTAAGTTATGTTTTCAAAATATCCGGACTAGAAATGTTTTAACCGGATGAGAAAGTATCACAATAAGCTAAAGATGCATAGTTCTTGCTTTTCGCCATGTCTCCAGCCCAAATCCGTTCTTTAAAATGTGTCCCTGCTCGGTACCCAAGAGATCCTATCACAGATTAATGCATTTTATCCGCCTCTATTATGCACTATTGTTTAAGTTTAAAACATGATAATGATTGGCTTATTAAAGTTTCGCAAGAGCTCTCTGAGAGCATGTCGCCAATATTACAGACAGATACGTTACAATAATTCGAATGGATACAAAATTGCTAAAATAACTGAATACCTATGTTCCATTATGTGATAAATCGAGAAATGTCAATGTTATATGATGACAGTTTTGGCATAAAAATCTGGTTTCAAGTAACAATTTCCAGCCCTAGTAATGAAATAATCCCTCCTGTTACGTTCATACCGCGACCAGATACGTTACATCCCTCCTGCTACGCTCTTGCAATACGGCGTGATCAAAGTCGAATACCACACCATGCTTTAGTATAAGGTAATACCTGATACGTATAGAGACTAAGTCGGTGAAGCACTACTTTCATCAATAACGCACGACTAAAAGCCTGACAGATCGTTACGACAGATACTTCTTAAGTGTTACGTTTAGGCACATATACTAAAAATCGGATAATTTTTCAGATCACCCTGCATTGTTTCGTTTTCTGAGAATATTAAAGTTTACTATTTTCAATGATTTTTCAGGAAATTCCTTAATGTTGAGATTTCGTCATTTTGGGACCAAACTTGAACACTTTAACGTAGAATGGCCCTTTAACATCCTATTTGTGAAGTCCCAAATCCAGTACGGTAAACAGCAGGACTTATTTGGCGGACCCTTCAATTCGACCACTGACATAATTTTACCTCCAATTTCATATAATCTTACCTGATTCCGATTCAATAATCTTCACCGTGCTTTCGCTGAACACTCTTCCACCTTTAGCACCATAATATCCAATTTGAAATGCGTGACGATTAAAATAGCCACTTTTCTGGAAAGAGCATGTTGTTAAAAGCTGTTTAGGACCAAGATGTCAGATGGTTAGCAGAATAGCCCAGAAATAAATAAGGTGTTTCCAC
Source organism: Ophioderma brevispina (assembly GCA_023653785.1). Lineage (NCBI taxonomy): Eukaryota > Metazoa > Echinodermata > Ophiuroidea > Amphilepidida > Ophiodermatidae > Ophioderma > Ophioderma brevispina. Next base: position 16,364 of record JAMKCH010004263.1, read on the forward strand.
ATTACAGGCCGGTGACGAAACATTATGTATATATTTTATTCATCCCTTCAGTATTCTCATTCTCGTTGGGATTGCATAATTCTAGAATTGGATTGGCTGGTATTTGTGGTAAGAGACAACCATGTAATGTCACGCATTTTACATAATTAATGGAGGCGTTTCAATCGGATTTTTCGAAAATGCACCCAATAACTACCTCTTAAAAAGAAAGCGCAAAATTTTATTTTTAGCTGGTGAATGTTATTTTTTCTAAATTTAATCAAAGGCCATCAAACTTTAGGTTTTGGGATTTTATTCCGTTTTATTTGGACTTACGATATACGCCTAATTATCCCCATTACACTCCCTGTTAGGTGATATGAGGTTATGTTTTAAACCGTCGAGGATTAACATTTTTTAGCTTTTCTTTTCAGATTCATCTCGCTGTCCTCTGTTAGTCATATTACACCTTGTGAAATTTACGTATGGTAACTTTTGCATGTTACAGCTTCCGTTAAACTCTGGCACAAAACACGAGACTTAGTCACCGGTCAATTTCTTACATGTCTTTTTAAATTTCCATTTTCATGCAATTTTCACTTCTAAAATAGTTGATATTTACAACTATCCTTGTTGTTGCTAACACTCTACGGAATACTTTTTCAAGGTGGAATCAGGTAAATATTTATTTGTGTGAAGAGTGAAACGTATCGAAGAATTGAGACAAAAATTTGGTCTTATCAGCTACCACAATTTTGTCATTGACTCCTTCGATTAGTTATGGCATAATGAATAATGTACAATGGAGGAGTAGCTCAGCAGGACTAGAATTTTCCCTCTCAGGGGTCAAAGGCATTTTTTCCCGGTCAGAGGGGCAAAAAACGGCTGTTTTAGCCGGATTTTTTTGCAAATTTTTTCCCGGCAAAGTCTTCCAGGGGGGCAACCTCACGTCGCCGTCACACTCGGCGTACAGTAACAACTCTAAACAATTCTGGCAGAGAGTTTTAGTGAGGCATACCCAACTGTTCCTGATTTGGACCTATAGGCTGTTTACGCTGATGTCACAGTTTATAGGTCGGCCATTTTGCGTGGGATTTCCATAGGTCGCCATGTAAACTCGCATAAATGCTCCGTATTTTTACCTGAATGATAGCAGGAGACTGGAATGTTAGCCGCTACCAGTGGGATTAATAATTACTTGGACAGGAGATAACCTCATACCTCATAAGGCGCAACAAGCTCTTCGACCAATTACGCATTGCGAAACTAGGTGCGATGTTCCTCGGGCGCACGCAGGCCAAGCTGAGTGTGTTTCGTTCTGTCCAAACAATATTAATCAGACTGTAGTTACTATACTTGAAGGTTAGGAAATAACATGCATTTGAATGCCAGTTATTCGTTTTAGTACAAGTATGATAGAAATAAAAAGAAGAACAGAAGAAATGGTCATAACATGACAAAGGGTGCCAATCGGCCTCAATTGAAGTGGGTTCAGGAGTGACGTCACATGTGTTTTCACCTCTGATGAAACGTAAGATTCAGAGTATTAACAAGTCATGCGCAGTGTTGGGTGTCGCGAGTGTTAGGACTGTCTAAACGGGGCGATGATAAGCTCTAAGCACCAAGCAAGTGACCAGATGTGTAGACAAGCACTAGTACTTCGCAGGGGCACATTAAGTAAATAATGAGGATGTCCACCGCTCGTGGCACCAAGAGCGCGACAAATTGGGTCGAATTACCACTTGATTTTTGCAGACTCTGGCCAAAGTGATGTAATACGTAGTTATGCCTGAGCATAACTCCCACATATGTCTTGAAAGACATATTCAGTGATATATCCTAAAGAGTCAAAATCTTTTAATTTGGTGTCAGGAAAGCTCAAATGAAGGTATTAAGTCTATAGAATCCGCATAGGTTTTTTCCAAATGAAAATTTACAGAGAAAGAAGAAAATGGCCATGTTCATTATGTCAATGATAGGAACTCATTCAATTACGTGTTGAAGTAAGGGTCAGCGGACAGTAATAATGACTAAAATTTCTGAATTTTGTACCTTTTAGGTTGCTCTGGTCCTACATTTGCCATGGGTATGTTAGGATAACCTGTAATTGTTACAAACATGCACAAAATCTGATTTTTGTGCTTTTTTTATTTTCTGGATTTAGCAAATCACGATAGTGCCTTTAACATGTTGGTTATTAACGAATGTGGAGTTATGCAGCACAACATGAAATTATTTCCCTGTTACAGGCCATTTCAAAGAGCCAATTGTGATAGGGTGCATGCAAGTATTAACCTTCACTGTGTGAATACACTATTTGCATAGCTCATATGCATAATTGCTCTCTGCCTAGGGGGATCTCACAAGTTTTAACTTAAAGTATTTTTAGGTATTAACCCATTAAAACCTGCACACGGTTATATTAGCCTATCCCTAACCCTCCTGTAAGCTTCAAAAAGCCACACCCTGCAACTTTGTAGCTTTTGTAGCCCACAGTAATTAAGGCCCAAAAAAAAAATGTGTATTGGAGGAGTAACCGCCGACCACATGATTTTGAAAATCAAGCCATTGTATCAAAAGTATCCTCCCTAATTTTTTTTGATTTTTTCAAAAATCTTATTTTTCAAGGTGTCACGTTGGTCTGGGTGGGTCCCCGTTCCGTGCAGAGATGATGCCCTAAGTTACTATCAAGCCTGGACTAGACCACGACATACCAAAAAAGTGCGGGTAGACTTTAGATACCTCGGCACTTTTTTCGCTAGATGGGGTTTTTTTTCAAAATGGCAGCCCCAAAATTCCATTTAAAATCACACATAATGACGTTTTAATAGCCACTTTATGGGCGGTGAAATGGTCATTTTTGGAGTTTCCTATAAATTGTTGTTGTCAAATGTTAGAGAGGTTAAAATTCACTACTTAATGTATTCCTAACGGAGGGGAGCTTTTGAAAATGGCAGCCAAATGCAATTTTAGCCCACATCATAAAATCATACTGATGTTCTGTAGCCAAAAAATGGGGGGAAAAGGTGGCAATGGCCAGTTCACCCAGTTTTTCAGTTGTTTGCTATATTAGTTGATGTCAAATGATAGAGCGCTCACATTCACCACTTAAATGTATTCCTAATTGGAGGGCGCTTTTCAAATGGCCGCCAATGCTCTTTAACACTTTATATATGTTTTAATGCCATAAAATGGTCCAGTTTTCAGTTGTTTCCTAATTGTTGATGGCAAATTTAGAGAGCGGTCCTCACATTCACTACTTAAATGTACTTCTTAATGGTAGACGCTTTCTCAAAATGGCCGCCACAAATAATAACCAGTTTTTATTATGACGCTTAATCCCAACAGGCTCAAAGGCTGCGGTTGATAATTATTATAGCCGTTCAAAGAAATCTCACAATCATGTCACTAGAGGTGGCTGCTCAAAGACAGGCTTACAGCGCAACAAGCCTACAGCAGTTAGATTTATATTTCCCATAGCAGCTACCCAGTTCGCTTGGGTGACGAGGCAATTGAGACTACGTGTCTTGCCCAGGAAACACAAACACGTTGACCATAGTGGGGCTCGAACTCACGATTTTCACCGTTATCTATTGATACGACTCCTGCCACCCTTTTCGTAGCCCACAGCGCTCATTAATTAAAATTATTTAACCAAAGACCAAATTAAAAAAAAAAAAAAAATGGGGTGAAAAGGCCCAGTTGTAGTTGTTTAGCTATATTTGTGATTGGTCAAAGGTATAGAGCAGTCACATTCACCATTTAAAGGTATTCCAATGGAGATGCTTAAAAATGTCCGCCCAAAATGCGACTTTAACACTTGTTTTAATAGCATAAGGGGTGATGAAATGGCCTAGTTTTTCAGTGTTTATCTTCCATGACAAATTCTAGGTAAGGACTTGAGCGGAAACAACGTTTTAAGTCAACCCTACAATTTAAATTGAATTAACAACAATTTTTTTCCAAAAAATCGATTTACCCTTCTGTCGACATTTATGGGTTTCCCTATTTGTTGAGTTAAAGTGTAAGAAGGGTCAGAACTCAATAAACGGACCCAAACAGTATCTTGATAGAGGTGCTTTTCAGAGACCAAACGAATTAACAGGATTTTTAAACAAAAAAACAAAAAAACCGAAAATTAAAAAAAACCTTAATTCAGAATCATCTGCACTAGCAACTCATCCCATGGTAAGCAAACCAACTTCTAAAGGCCAGTTTTGTAGTTATTCTTCATAAACACAAAAATACTGGTTACCATAATGAGCATTAACATTTTGTATCAAAAAATGTCATATGTATAGGCATTCAAGCATTATCACCTAGATCTGCTACAAGCGTGTACCATTCAAGTAACACTGGGAATGCACTATGATTAAATTGTGACTAGAGTGTACGCATAACATAGCATGATGAGGAATATATGCACATCAGCTCTTCTATGTCAAAGTAAGCACGGGAAACTTATTACTGGAACTACCAAAGGAAGAGAAGCTTTTTTGGCAGATTACTCATGGAGAGGTGTGTCTGGAATTTCCATGTTACTATAAATGCCCAGAACCTGTCGCATCCGACTCTGTTTATTGGTTGGTCCAACCTCTTCTATATACTTTACCTCAACAAACAGGGAAACTCTACAAAACTAGACCATTTCAACCCATATCTCGACAGAAGGTAAATCCCGATTGATTGTTGTTAATTCAATTGAATTGGTAGCATGACTTGAAGTTGTTTTCGTCAGAGTCGTCTTCCCAGATTTGACATGGTAAGAATCAAAGAATATACAAGCCGGTTTTGCAGCTGACACAGATTTCCACACATAATCCAAAGCTGTGTCTGTGAAATACCCAAATGATGCAGCCAGAATTTGGTCTTTCAGCTTTCAGATTGGCCATCATATGTCCCACTATCACGGGTGAAATCTTCTTTCCTCCTTTTGCTCCGCTTGCCAATTATTATTATGCTGCCATCAGGAAAGCGTCATAATCATGATTGCATTGTCGAGGTCGCAGTTGGCTAAGCGCACAACCTATAGTCAGCTCTTGGATTGAAATCACAATAACCCAGCATGTACTGGATAAATCAATCATCAAATCCATTAAACCGAAACAAAATAGAAAATCATTAATATTTAAATAAAAAAGAACTGTAGAAAAGATTAACTAATTGCAATGATGGTTAATAGTAATGAATAACTCAACAAATGATGGAGAAACAAAATCAACAAATAGGAAAAACTGGGCCATTTCACGCCTTTTGGGCTATTAATAACATCATTATAAGTGTTAATTAAATCGCATTTGGCGCCCTTTGAAAAGCGTTACTCCATTAGGAACTTTTGGAATACATTAAGTGTGAATGGACTGCTTATACATTTGCATCCACAATATGACCAAACACTGAAAATGCGGCCATTTTGGCTATTAAAAACAATTCATTATGAGGTGTAAATTGCATTGCCAGCCATTTTGAAAAGCGCCTCCATTACGAAAACATTTAGGTAGAGAATGTGACAACTCTATACATATGACTCACAAATATAGGAAAAAATACTGTGAAAACCTGGAACCAATTTACCCCATTTTATGGCAACAAAACATCATGATAAGGGGTGTGAAATAGAATTCGGCGGCCATTTTGAAAAGCGCTCATCCATTAGTAGGAATACATTTAAGTAGGGAAATGTGAGCGCTGATATACATTGACTTCAACAAATCTAGCCAAAACACTGAAAATGGGCCATTTACCTCATTTTTTGGCTAGCAGACATCATTATGAATTTATGAGGTGCTTAAATGCATTGGCGGCCATTTGAATTTAAAAAAGCGCCCTCCATTAAGAATACATTTAAGTAGTGCATTTTATAGCTTACATTACATTTTACATCAACAAATATAGGAAAATACTACAAACTGGGACCAGTTCACCCCATAAAGTGGCTATGAAAAGTCATTATATGGTTTTAAAAGGCATTTTGGCGGCCATTTTGAAAACGCCCTCATAGCGAAAAAAGTGCCGGGGTAGCAAAAGTCTACCCTCACTGTTTTGGTATGGTCTGATGGTCTAGTCCACAGCTGTGAAGAGTACCTTAGGGCACATCTCGTGCACACGGGCACCACCCAGCCACCGGACTAGTTGTATTTTACCCGTGATTTTTAACCGATTTTCTCAAATTTTTTGGGTTTTTTTGTGTCCGGTGTTTGTTTGTAACTTTGCGCAACTTCTCTGTAAGAGTTTCATAATAAGCGTCAAAAGTATCAATATTACTAAACAAAAACCCATTTTTAGACTACATTGTATGTGTGATGATGATTGTTAGTAATGCATTATAAAAAAAAAAAAAAAGAAAATCCTCCCGCCCTACCCTATTTTGCACTAGCCCGTTACTCCAATACAACATTTTTTTTTCTTGCCTAGTTGTATATGTTAAAAGAGAATGAGCTATTTTGTGGCTTTGATAGCCCTGGGGGCCATTTACAATTATTATCTACAGTAATATAGATAATAGGTCCATTGCCGACTTTTTTTGCTGTAGCCTTTTGAAGCTTACAGTGCATCCAGTCTTATGATACAAACTTTTTTAATATATCTTCTTACTGCCAGCTACAAAAAAAACATTTTGTGGGCTACAATCATAAACTACCATGAAATTGCTATATTTTGTGGCTTTTATGGCCTGCAGATAAGCCTATAAAAAAACCGAAATAGGAGGTTAGGGCTAACTATAAAAAAAGATACAGAATATTCATACTGTGTTTATTGAATTGTTTTAAGAAAGCCATTCAGCTTGTCACCAAGGCAACTGAGGAGGACAAAGCTGAAAACTATGAAGAAGCCGTGAGGCTATATGAACATGGAGTGGAATACTTTCTACATTGCATCAAGTGTAAGTGGATCTCTTGCTAGATGAACTGATGTACATATAACAACATGTCCATTTAAACAGTTCGTCATCACATTTATACCAATATGGTGTCCTCCATAGATTCTGTTGAAAATGTAATGTTGTGTGGGTAATGATGACAGAAACATGCATATACCAGTACTGTTTTTCTTGTGACTCGACACGACTTGTGACTGGAGCACTAGTTGACTACATAGTAACAAAACTGTTGTGTCATGATCTTTCGCATTTGTTTGATTTTTTCACAGTGATCGCAATGTTTACCACAGCAGCAACATTAACCCTAACCCATCTGAAGTGTAATGAGATGCAATCAAGTTGCGCCTATTGCATGCAATTGCACGTCGGACGTCAAGAACCTTTTATTTTACCGGCAATGCCTTTCATTGCACTTCGGCTGCTTTCCCCTCAGAACACCCATTGCCGACGATTGCACGTCAGCTGCTTTCCCCTGAGATCGAAAACCAATTGCTTTCTATTGCATTTGAGATGTCCATGCACAATAACGCGTACTTCCGGTCGCCATTTTGTATCCCACCATGCATTACCTTCCCAAAGTCCTCGGGGTTTCCCCCGACGTGGACTGTACGTTGGACCTTCAGAATTTAGCAGATGTGTCAAGGTCAAATTTGCAAACCCGGAAGTAGAGCGTTCATTCCGGTCATTGCTTTCAATTGACTTTGAGCCGCTCTCGCAGAAGACTGCACTTGTGTTAAGTGCAATAACTTCATATCAGGTGTACGCGTCAAAATAAGCGCCCTCTATGTGTGGTCCCATTTTAGTCCATTTTGCACCATGGCAACTATTTGAGGGCTTATTTTTACTAGGGGGATGCAAAGAAATTCTACTTGCTTTGTTATTGATGCAACAAGTGGCAACTAATGATTATATAAATAGCATTAATAAAGTTTTTTAATACTGAATCACAATTTTATAGTCTGATTCGTAAAACTTTGAGAGCCCATAACTTCAAAACGGAATGGAATATGAATTTTTCCTTTTGGCCTCCTCTGTAGCCACATAAAATGTACATTTGATTGCAATTTCAACAAAATCTGAGAGGGTGGGTTCCAAACCTTGGTGTTTTGGCATGGAATGACCCCATACTGGACAAGTTGTGCACATATTAGGCATTTTCAAGCCTGCAAATTTGCCACCAATTTTGCCATAGCAATTTTTAGTTATCAGTGTATACAGTATACTTGCATGTATGGCATGATTTTGGGTGTTTTAACTTTTGGTCGAAAAACAATTGAGGGCGTTTATTAGAGGGGGAGCGTTTATTGCAGACAATACTGCATTTTCCCATGACTGCTACATACAGCTGTGGTATTAATCCACCTTGCACCTGTCAGATAGCTTTAAAATGTCTGCATAACCAAAACAATGGTATTGAGATGATGCCCATGTGCTTGCCTTTATCTGTCAAATGCGTTACCCAGGTGCCTGCGTGCGTTTTGTGCGCTCATGCTGCAGGTCCAAATTGCCGCCTTGCGCATGTTTAAACACTGCGTGAAGAATATGATCTCACTCTTATTTCTGAGAGAGAAAGGCAGTTGTGCTTGTGAATGACAGTATATTATGTCTGAATTCAGAAAGATGAAATGGTGCTTTTTTGACATGTCTTTTTGCTAATAAAATAAGAGAAATGGAAAACACCAGGAGGCGAAGGCCGAAGGAAAAATACGAGGCCAAATGCCAAGACCTACCTAGAAAGAGCAGAAAACCTCAAACAGTATATGATAGAAAGAAGAAAAAGGGAAAGGAGGAAAGAAGCCAGTAAAAAGTTCGGGAATCTAGCAATAACAAAGGGTGGGTTTATGCATACTTGATAAACAAATATGTGCATATTTTGGGAGCCAACTGTTAACATTAAGAGAGTAACAAAAGGTGAATTTGCCCTGTTTTCTTTTTTTTTATTGCCCATGCTTTTGTCCAGGTATACCGGTCATTTTAAAGATAATTTAGGTTTCATACTTTTTGTCTATACAGAAAAAAAAAGGTGGTGTAGTGATATCGAAGTGAAGAAGACCCAGAGAAGGAAGAAGTTATCATCACAATTGCAAAGTTGTTCTGAAAAAGGCAATCAATCAAATTATTCTAAAAGTAAATACCGTTGTCGGCAAAGCATATAAATAAATAAAATCAATAGTTGTCAACAATATTTCATGAGAAATGGATTTGGAGGCTGAAGCTGGAAATTTATAGGACGACGACATAGGACTTCATGTCATGTCATACCAAAGATCAAAGGTCATTAGAGGTCAACTTGTGTTGTGTGCAGAGGACATGAAGGTAATTTTAGGTTAAACTTTCAAATTGATTGTGCATGGACACCTTAGTTCCAAATTGTCAAAGGTGCACCATGGAGACTTGTACGGTCGGGTTAAAGGTCACATACCAAGACATAAGGGTATAGAGGTCAACTTGTGCAGAGAGTGAGGAAAGGTGGATCGCGAAAGAGACAGACCAATTGTAACTTCTTATGTGTTGTTTATGTGCAGGTGTAATAGTGTGCTTCGATAAACCTAATGTGAACGGGCTGGTGGTAGCGGTTTAGAAGGAGCCAAGGAGGCGCTCAAAGAAGCGCTCATCTGCCTATCAATTCCCTACCGTGTTCCAGGAAAGAGAAACCATGAAAGAGGAATCCTTTTGTATGGAGTAAGTTCATAGTTGCCACTGATACTATTGCTTAAGCCATATCAGAAAAAATGTCATTGTGTGACCTCTTTAACACTGTTATGTTATGCATGTTAGCGAAAAATATAGCATCTAATTTAATCTAACAAATTGTACACTAAAAAAATCTAAGCCTGTTTGCTGATGCATGGCACATGATATTTACATTTTAGTTTGTCCGAAGGAAGACCTTATTGCGCTATCTTAGTCTCTGGTCAAACCTTAAGCACGACTTGTTGTCTTTCCATGGATACCTTTTTAAGGGCAGAGAGAGACGAGTTCTGGTTCAAGTGGTTATGCGTTATATATGTTAAAATCAGGGGCAATATAAAATGGCGCATATTTGTGGTCAAAGATGTCAAGGAAAAAAGTGCTACTGGTCCCACATTAAAGCATTAACAGCACATTTTATATCCCTTACACTGCAGGGCTCTATATATACATTGTATATTGTGAGGACTCACCACAGATCACATATACCACAACTTTCATAATACTTGCACTTCCATAGACCACAAACTACACAAAACTTGATTGTGGTATATTGTGGTATATGTTACTTAGTAGTTAGTTAAATCATAACTATTTTTGCAGTTTGTTGAATGTCTAGTAAAAAAACTATACCTGCGGATGGTAATGCTAAAGAAATTTGTCGTGTCATAAAAGAAGCGATTTTGTAATTCGAATCGCGGATCTCTGAGTGTAATTTAATGCGGAGCTGTGAAGTGTCAAATTTATGCTCCGTTTCCATTGAGGAAATAGTGTAACCTCACGAAAATGATCTTAACTTGACCTGCGTGAACACGGAAGAACTAATTGGAATGAGCGTAGACACGTACATGGTACAATTTCCCGGCTATTTAATTATGGGGGAGTTGTTGAATATTCTCGGAGATCCGATATTATTATTCTAATTACCAAAATCCTTCATTTGCGACACATGAGTTTGGAGCTCTACCATTCAAGATTGTTAGTAGTCGAGTTTCACAACTGTGCCAAAAATATCAAAAATATCTGGGAACATGGGGGGGGGGGGGGTGCAGCTTCAAAAACGTGTGCGTTATTGCGTTAATGAATATGCTCATGATGCTGACTATTTTGGAAATTGGATGGATGGAAAGCATTAAAGTAACGTAGTGACATATAAATCAAAATAAGTTGAAATTGTCACATTTGTTAGTATTTTTGCCCTTTTAATTTCCCGCCCAATAGCTTACTCGGAAACGATTCCGACAAATCCAATCGCAGGCAAATGGTGACGTCAAAAAGTGATGACCAATCCAATAATGTACGTCGTTGTGACATCATATAGCAGTGTTGCCACTCAAGTAATAATTTTAATCAACAACGGCAATGAAAACCAAAAATATGGTCATTCTGTAACTTTTTGTTCTAATTTTAGTATTCTTTATTAATCCATCATATATTACAGTGTCAGCAAGAACCATTCGAGTCAACACGATGTTTTGGTCATTCCTGTGTGGACGTCATGAGTTGGGCGCTTTTGACAATGAACGCCGTGGCGCAAAAGCCGCACGTTTTTTCGTATGTCAAAATAGCAAAAACATTAAATGCCTCTATTTTGTTAATTTACATCAAATGTATTATTTTTCGGGGAATTCGTGATGTATGTACATATATTTATTGACTGTAAGTCAAACTGAGCTTGACAAAAATTTGACATATTTTCCTTTTTAACCTAACAATATTAACCTTCAGGCCATAACAAGGTTGTTTACACCAAAATATTACAATTGTGTAATTGTGGTGATAGATTGTGGTAGTTACAAAGGTACAGGACTCGTGTTCAAATGTTTGTTTTTCATATGTGTCTATATGGGAGAAAGTCTGGATGGAAGCTATTTGGTGTGTAATGTTTTTTGGTAGGTTTCTTGTTAGTGGTAAACAGTTCTTTTCATCAAACCTTCAGTACAATCTTCAGTACACAATTTGTCATGTCTCAGGTCTTATAATGCCACGACAGTGGGGTTCATATGTGCTTTTTTATTAGGATAGAGGTTCTATTGGGGTCCTTTCCTAAATCACTGCCACGCTGTTAAAGACGGCTGGTACAAAAGATTTTTTGTCGCATGTTTAACTTTTATCCTGCTCTGCATGCTAAGCTTATCCCCTCTCAAGATGAAACCTAGAAGATGTGTGGGTGCAACTGGTTGTTAAAAAAAAATCCTGTGAAAAACTCTGTAACTAGTTACTCCCTATTCTTAATCAGCTGTGAAAATGTAAGCAATTTCATTGGTGAGTCCCCGTGATCAATTCTTTTAAATTGAACTCAGGTAGTACGCCTGTGTAGTGAAGTTATTTAAAGGTGCAACACGAGATTTTGAGGCACCCAAATATTGTATCATAATATTAATTTCAATAGATTAGCACCAATATTTTTTTCTGATCTTTTTTATTTTTTTTATTTTTTTTATTGTTTTGATTTTCTGATTTTGATTTGCTTGTATTTCAATGTAAAATTTCGTATTTGCTCCTACAAAAGTAGAAAATTTTGCAGATTTTTGTACCAAAGATATATTTCTCAGCTTAATCCTTTAGATGTGTTATTTTTGATAGAAAAAAGCTTTACAGCAGGGCAATATCAGAACTTTCAATTTTTTTGTACACCTGATTGTGAAATTCTCGTTGCAAACCTGTAAAGGTTGAAGCGCTCGCTTCTTACCGTGTTTTGCTACGTTGGCGCGCGCCTGCCAACGTTGTGTCTCGTTGCGTACAAACGAAATCGTTGCATTCAGCGGGTTTTCGAATTGTTTTTCACAACAACTGGGTGATGGCATTTTCTTTCTTGTTGTATTGTAAGAGCCTTAAGTAATCGCGAATTGGGTTAAAGATGACCTTTACATGATAATTGCTGTTTAAAAGAGATAAAGGGTGATTTTGGAACCGGTAATCTCTTACGAGGGGACGAATTGAACCCGGCACACCATTATTTTTGCGTGGAAGAACTCGGTCTGCAGCCTCCGCCTTTTCTTCCCTTAAAATAATGGTACCGACTTGGGTTCAATTCCGTCGTAAAGAGAGTACCGTTTCCCAAAATCAACCTTTTATTCTCTAAATCAAAATATCTCTGAATGCATCCTCCTTATAGTCAAACTTCCACATTCTCCTACACAAAATTGTATGCCAACAATCAAATGTATTTTTATTTGACCGCCCCCTGTACAGGTAAATCGTACTTAGCTAAAAGCATTTCACAGACGCCAAACAACTCAACTTGCCTCTAGTTTTCACAGCTGATCTCTGTCTCTTACAATGGCTGGAGAGAGTGAAAAGTAGTGTACCCCCCTTTATGACGATTGTTTTTGATGTTTTAATAATAAATGTCCCAACTCTTTCTTTCTCTAAATTTATACAAGCGCAATAAATTAGAGAATAAAATGCAACCGGCCTCCACCACTCACAATTGGATTCCCACCATTTGACAACCATCTAAATGGCCAAACCAAAAATAATCCATCTTTTATTCCTCATTTTGTGTGTAAATTTTTGCTTTTTTTTTTTCGACAAATGTCTTTGTCAAAAATATTCTACTCATTCTTTTTATTCATTTAATAATGTACGTCCTCTTGAAAACAAATGTTTCATCCAGAACCAAAAGCATTGGTTCGTGATCGTCACTAAATTGCATTTGGCTTATCAACAACGCGACATCAAGATGCAGTCATAAGCGCGTCTTTTGCGCGTGTACAGCTAACACCGTGTAATTGCGATTCACTATCCATTCTCTTACCCATTACTGGATGGTCCAGCGCGTTGACCTAAACCAATCAATTTCTTGTTAACATGACAAACCACGCCCACTGAATAATAATTGGAAATAATATAGCTCAGTAATTTTGCGAAAAATGAAGATATAAGTCAGGTAAATTTTGAAGTTACAGCTCTGCAAAATGGGGACTTTGCTTCCTCAGCCACTAATTAAAATTTGCCAATTTTGGCAGAGAGACAAAAGTGTGAGCTACCATTTCTGCAGTGCAAGCAAAATTTGAATATTGTTGTATATGACCTCTTGCAAAGCACCACTGGGTCAATCTTGAACAAAACCTGTGATATGCAACCTAATGGAATGGAATGAAATGAACCTACTATGTTTTCAGAATTGTCTATCAGATATCTTTGTACGCTAAATGTGCAACCAGCTTTACTCGGACCAAGTTTAAAGGGGCATGGCCTGATTGCAAATAGCCTTGTCCCCAGAACCCCAGATTTTACCGGATGGGTCAAGATTTTGGTGTCTAAAGAAAGCTACTATTTTTCTCATTTACTCTGTGAAATCTTAGGGCCAAAAGATGTTTGGTTTGGATATTATGAGCAAAAATGTGCCCCATTCTGGTCAACCAATATTAATTTTACACAGTACTTTATGGGGCTTACAAAATCATGTTTAGCTCTCGCATCAAAACGGGTTGAAATATCGGTGCTAAACTTTACAGATGAGGTTTTGGGTCAAGATAATTCAATCAAGATGAAAACTTTATACAATTAAATTAGGCCATCCCCCTTTAAAGAGGTTGTGATGTTGAGTTATAAACAGTTAATAGTTGTACTTAAAGGGACACAAGGAGATTTTTTCTGAGGATACAAATTCCTTTATTTAAATTGCACCTCATTGGTGGTAAAATATCTCCCAAGAAGGTTTATTGTATAAACAAGTAGAAAAGAAAACAAAAACTAAGTTTTGAACTTGCTTTGTGTCTTAATCGACCCTGTAGAGAAGTATTCTTGAATTTTCAGAAATTACTTAATCATCTTTTTATTATATAAAAATAGTATTTTGGGGGTTATCCTTCCGGTGTGATTTAATTACATTATTAAGACGTGTGCAATTTTGTTGGTGGGGCATGGACGTATAAGTTTTTACAAAAAATGGCACACTTTTCTGGAATGTTCATTGTGTCCCTTTATTTGCGTGGGTGAGTGTGGTTAGGGGGTGCGGCATTATATACATTACGAAAGGGGGGATGGCCAACGGTATGGGGGTGTCGATGTGGGTGGTGTGGGGGGTTGGGGTAGGGGGGGCTCACAAAGGCCCTCAGAGGGGAGCACCCCTGCGGGGGGTTTGCCCAACAATTACGGGCGAAGTTTCGGTGGCGCCCATGGGGGGGCGCCGTTGTCGGGGAGGTGGGGTTGGCGGTTCCCATCTAAGCATCGGTACGCCCAACCTATGGACGTCACTGGCGTCCAGAATCCTTGCGTCTTTTTTTTTTGTGTCTCTGTTGGGGCACCATGTGAACTTTAATGGGATTTATGTACATATATTTTCCCCTTTATCGCCGATTTATCGGCGATTTGTTTTCGGTATATAATATCTGATAACTTCTACCTCTACTACGGGTCCTCGGAGTTTTGGGATGATGATGTGTGGTGAAAGTTCGAGAATGTTTTCTTTAGAACCGAAATCCGGAAGATTGCTAAGGCCGGGAATTCGGAAGATTTCTATGGGGTGGAATTTGGAAGATATTTCTAAGGAGTGGAATTCGGAAGAATTCAAGCTAAGTGTAAATCTGAAGCTTTTAAGATGTCAGATTTTATTATTTATATCCCTTCACAATGGTTTGCCCCGCGAGCCCTCAGGCCTTTGTTTCGCGCCTGCTCGTACTGCGGGTGTTAGTGGGCTTATTCCTTGGCCAGGTTTAGCTCCCCCTATGTAAGTCCACACCTAGACCGCCAGGGCATGTTTGGGGATATGTCCCTGTCTTGTGGTCCGTCCCCTCATTATTTGTATTTATTTTTCGCCCTTGTCTATAGCCTCGCGGTGCACCATGTTCATTTTGTGTTCCACAGCGTACTATCAGCTCGTGCCGTAATCTCAAATTTTTTCTTTTTTTCTCAAATTTTTTTTTGGTGGGTGCCTGTTGTCTTCTGTCGTCCTTCTTGTCCTCCTTGGCGTATTCTGCTCTACCCTTTTTGGAACTCCCGCTTCTCGGCGCGGGTCATCCTATCTTATCTACCCTTTTACAAGTATGTTTTAACCTTGATGTTGCCGAATGAAGGAAACCCCGCTTCAAAGAATGTTCTGGCTGCAAAGAGTTTCCTACGAGGAACCAGACAAAGACCCCCGCATAGACTTGTGTGCAAAGTGCAGAAGCTTTTCCAGAGAGAGACCTTGTAATTCCACAAGGGTCGAACAGAATTGAGAATCCAGAAATTCTTTGGTGAATTTGGACGTGTATGGAAGAAGTTAAAGAGACAAAGGCCAGCCTAAAACGCACCATCTCCGTTCCGGGCATCTCCCTCCGGTTCGTTCACCGGTGAAGCTCTACCTCTACCACTCTCCTAGACTAACTTCAAGAGCAAGTCCAGTTCTACTACCTTTGACTAGCTTCCCAGACGTTTTGTCTCTACATTGCTCGAGGCTATTATACAGTTTCTAGGGCAAGTTCGTCTAGCCACCTTTGGCATTGTGATGATAAGGGCCGTGATTTAAATGTAAATCCGATGGTTTGGAATTAAGTGATTACTTTACTTACGACTGGCTGTCCGTCCAGCTCACTTCCAAATTTTTCATGGTGAATTGGAAGATGATCCCAACGGTTGAGTAGCCCGACGGCCGTCATCTAGTACAGGTCTAAAGAAAAATCAAGCCGTGGCCTATTGACGATTCTATTCACTCAAATATCTAACGGCGGCTCGGTCTCACCATCCGATAGAAATTCTGCCTCAGTCCAGGGATAATTCACAATACTTGAGCAGTCAGCGGGCGCCTCTTTAATCCGTGGTGTGAAACTTAAACACAGTCCAACCGGCGTCCGTAGTGTTGCAGTTGAGTAAGAACTGAGGGCGACTACCGTGGCGGCAGTGATAAAGCCCAGCGTCCTTTGTTAAGACTTATTGATGCGGTTATGGTTTTATGCTTAACGGTACCGGTGTTACTCGTAATTCTGAGCGGCTTTTTCCTTGGCGGCTTGTTTCCCGTATGTTATATTTACTATAGAAGTACTTTATGAGTAGATGATAATTTTATTATTAGCTCTACACCTCTTTACGGCCGTGTAATACGTACCAGGTAGCTATACCTCCTTCCTCGGCATGGTCAGCCTATTTTTAGCGATAGTATACCGACGGGGGTCAATCAATCAATTTATTTCCTCTCAACAAATCAATATACAGTTTATGTCAGAGGAACCTGAGACTTTGTATGGTGATGGCAGAGTAAGATATTCTTTTCAATGAAAGACGGAGTTGTCCCTCCTTGGCTTCGTAGGAAAGTTAGTGTTATGTCAGGCAGAGGTGTAAATTTTCGTTAGGGAAATGTAATTCCCTCTTCCACCTACAGTGGTTTCCAGTCCATCAGTCCGTCCACCTAGTTAACTTTTCGGGCCGTCTTCGTGGTTCTCCGGATGTGAATTATTCAACCGTTTCTCCGCCGATTCAACCCACCGCGGTCGCCATTGTAGTTCTTCGAATTCAAGTTATACTACCACTTCTTCCATCGGTCCACCGTCGGGTCGTCACCTATCGCTTCTGCGGCTGTCCAGAAATAGTTCTTCTCATCTTTATATTCATCTGGTACTAGTAAGGATAAGGATCGACCTAGTGTATCTTCTAGACATCGCTCCCCTTCCAGGTGGTCGAAGTCCACTTACGCAAGTTTTCCAGTGATGTCCTCCGTAGACGACGATCGAACTGAGAGAGTGCGAATTTATACCATGATATTGAAGATAGTCTTTCTTCATAGAGGCGTTCCATTCCATCCTGCCGACGTTCTGCGTGACAGATAGCTCTAAGGTTTAGAATACCTTTCTCCTCTCCGCCTACAAATTCTCACCAGTAGTAGGATAGATCCCATAAGATTCTCCTGCCATGACTACGAAGAGCTAGAGTCTCTCCTTCAGGTAGTTCTTCACGCTAGGATCTAGTTTCTATATATCCGAAGCTTCTCGTGTTCAAGACATAGCGGAGATCCTTCTCATAAGACTATTAAACCAAGTTCCTGATCGTGTAGACAAAAACAGTCTCTCCCTCAACGTTTTCAACTTAGACAGAAACGTTCCCCTAGTATAGAGGACCATGCCTCTTCTTATATTCCCTCCAGTTAACAGATCGGAGTTTGAACATGTCCAGTCATTATTATGTTCATCAAGGCTAAAGAGGATGTTTTTTAGAAGTCTAGATTCAGACATCTATAACCTTTGAATAAGGGAAGTCTGTTTCACACCATGTTGTACTGAATCCTGAAGTTGTTACGTATGATTAGGTGATAGGGATATATCCTCTCATGACTCTCGGAAGTGATTCCCCCCATCGTAACAAAGAACCAGTATCGATGTCAGCTCTTGTTTCTAGTGGTACGTCCAAGGTTAAGATCATTAGGGGTACTCAACCGATACCGGCTGATGCCTACTCGCTCATTGCACTTCTAATCAAGGCACTCCAGTCGAGGTCCACCGGTGATAGCTTGGGTAGAGGCTTTGATTTGATTGAGGAGACGAAAATGAAAGAGATTCCACGATTTATGGGCGCATTATATTGATGCTGGACTTTACTTTCCTGACGAAAGGAGTCAAAGCCTACAGTACCTTCTCCCAATGTTGCTGCACCTTTTTTGACGGCCGTTTTTGTTCATCGAGGTTTTGAAAGGTGATTCTGCTATTATGAAGTCTTTCCCCACATGTGAGGGAAGATTTTGAATTCTTCTCAGCTCCTATGGTTTCCAGACCATGCTGGGATAGATGAAAGTCTGATGAGTTTAACACTTAACTGATAAGGGTGGGGGTTCCTAGGACCCATTTTTGGTTTTCGGTCCGGCGTTTTTTAACGCTGTAAATATTCGTTTATATTTGTTGTATTTGTCTAACTTTAGTTGCGCTTGCATTGGTGCAAAAAAAAATCAAATCCATCGCGCCGTTTTGCGTTAATTAGCATGGGGCCCTAGGAGCCCCACCTTATGCACTAAAGGGAAGTGCCATGACACAAAATTAAAAATCTTAATAGATTACTGTGGATTCTGCATTTTAATATGCATACACCTATGTGACATAAACAAAGTAAATAACATTAATCAAAAAATTCTTGAGAAAGTATAGGTTAGGCATTGGTGTGCATAATATTTTATATAATAGTATAGCGGTTTACTGTAGGAACCTATGGTGAAATATGCAAGTAAACTAAAAAATATAAAATGGCAGAGACATCTAGGTGTGACTTTAAATATGTTAAATATAGTTCATCCTTCAACAATTAAAGCATTCGCAAAGTCTAGGTGATTCGTGCCGTAGAAATGCAGAAACAAAGAGTGTCTTTTTCAGCACATTTTGAAGCAAATTAAAATTAAATGTTTTGCCCCTAATTTTATTACTGAACAATTTTTTTCAGTTTTTATTTCTTAATTGTGATGTCTTGAATCCTTCTAACATGGGTGGATTTGATTTAATCTTAAAAATTCCTTTGGGAAAGTTGGTTTATAAATGAATGGGTCCCTAGGTGCCCCCCCCCTAGCAGAAGGAAGTGCAAAAACCCCTTATGCAGTTAAGTGTGAATCTTACGCAAGCCAAGACCATGACCACCAGCCGGTGTCGAAGGCGGTTCTTCTAGAAATATAACAACCTGTTCCGAGTTTAGAATGGATTTTGGAATGGTGCACCCCCCAGGATGTGATCTTCGACTTTTGGAATCCGATTGCCCGTAATTTGTTTGAAATTCGCTTGTAGCCTTGTCTCTTAGCATCATTATGAATGCTTTATTGGAGCTTATTGTGAGCGCTTGTGAAAGCCATTGCGGATGACTTTATACTGTGAGAGATCTTCATCAAGTTTCTTACTAGCCTTTTCAAAGATGGCTTACCAATTAGTGGCTCTGGGAAGGAGGAATGCAGTTGCATGACGCTTGAATTACAACTAAAGAAAGAAGTTCTCCTGATAGCTCCTAGAGGTAAAGGATCTTTTTGGGAAGACCGTGGTCTAGTTTAGCCTCTCCTAGAAGAAGAACAAGTTGAGCCGCTGATCAAGTTGCCAAAGTTACAAGCCAAGAAGTTCTTACAGATTAGACCGTATAGATACAGTCCTTACGATTATGGCTTTCAC